>BQNB010062027.1:0-10729 GCA_026074375.1 Tanacetum coccineum
TCAGTTGCTTTCGCAACTGAGTGTAAAAAGATTAAGAAATGCAGGCGTGGTAACCGCAAGATCCGAATTCCTATTGCCATGTGGCCGTGTAGAGTCGAAGAGAAGATGACCTTAAAGAAAGTTGATGGACAAACGGTTAAGGAAATTGAAACAAAGATAATTTCCAAAGATGGCACTATCACCCGAGTTCTTGGAAAATTTCAAGGTTATGAAACGTATGAAGACGAGCCGGTGGAACAACCTAGAAGACATGACTTGTATGGATTTGTGGATTACCCACAACTTCAACAAGGAAATCCCATGAATAAGTTTGCACCACATCGACTACCTCAGCCAAAGGGTAACATGAATGGATGGTTGATAGAAGATGAGGAAGAAGTGGACTCGGACCTGGAATCTACCGCAAGTAGTAAACCTATGTGGAAGAAGACAACTAAAGCTGATCATGACCGCGCGTCTCGTAACTACCCATATTGTTCTAAGTGATTGATATGTTTTAGCTTGTTTTTTTTCTTTCTTTCGACGTTTGAAGCCATGTTAGGAATGTTATTTTCGATGTTTAGATTCTGAGTATTAATAATAAATGTGATTATTAGGATTATTCCTTGTGTTATTTGCTGGTTTCATTTTTTTAAGGTGCTATATGGTTTGTTTATTTTATGAAGTGTCTTCATAGGATGGAGTACAACTGTGAAAGGGGGCATCTATAATTATGGTGGCCAACATAATTATACATGCACCACAACACAGGTGGACTTGCAAGTATGATTACATGGATTATTGTTGATGCGTTGCATGTATGTATATATTTATTAAGAAGTATGATTCGATCATGATTCTTATTATATGGTTTAATGTATATAAATTTTATATCTTATAGAAAATGGTTCCATCACGTCGAAGCGGCAACAACGAGAACCCTGACAATGCTGCTATTATCGCGAGCAATTGCAAACCATTCTTCCTCAGATTGTCACTCAAGTGACAAACAGTGTGAACAATGCTAATGGAGGAAATGGTGGTGGTGGAAATGGAAATGGTGGGAACAACGGATGCACTTTCAAGGCATTCCAATCTTGTAATCCCAAAGAGTATGATGGGAAATGAGGTGCGATAGTGCTTACTCGTTGGATCGAGAAGATGTAAAATGTGATTGATAATAGTGGTGCTTACCACAAACAAATCCAATTGAAGGGTTGAAATAATACCTACTAACTTTATGTTCCGATCGGAGGGTAGTGAGCTACCCATGACCCTATTGTGAGTATGGAATGATAGACCAGTAGACTGTGGTGTCATGTGTGTTGTTTTGGATTATTTTACTAGTCGCAACAATTGTTTTGTAAGATTTTGTTATGTGTCTTAACCCTATGACTCTCACCAACCATTGTGTTGACGTTTTTAAGCATCATTTTCAGGTGAGCTTCGTGAGAATTTTGAGGTTAAAAGAAGTGGCTAGAGTGACCACTAGGATTGCATTGGAGTTTGCTCCTGAGTTTGTTTATGTTTATCGCCTGGATTTTGTTGTATGTTATTTCATTTTATTAGGTTCATGAAGTATTGTCCTTGTATTGGTGAAACCCTTTTTCATTAATACAATATGTCATTCATTTGGTTTTCGATATTGTCATGACACATTGTGTCTTTATGACTTAGTTATGCATTTTAGTGTTTCTCTATTGTTGACACCATTGTGTTGTGATGATATCCATGACGTTACGCCTCGTGTTTTCGCCTTGGCGGGGTGTGACAATATGATTATACATTAGATGTTCAACGGATGAGTCGCTATGCTATGGTTATACATTAGATGTCCAACGGATGAGTCGATATGTTATCGTTACACATTAGATGTCCAACGGATGAGTTGATATGCTATTGTTGTACATTAGATGTCCAACGGATGAGTCAATATGTTATCATTATACATTAGATGTTCAACGGATGAGTTGATATGCTATCGTTGTACATTAGATGTCCAACGGATGAGTCGACATGTTATCGTTGTACATTAGATGTTTAACGGATGAGTCGATATGCTATCGTTGTACATTAGATGTCCAACGGATGAGTCGATATGTTAGGGTTGTACATTAGAGGTTCAACGGATGAGTCGATATGTTATGGTTGTACATTAGAGGTTCAACGGATAATTCGAGATACTCCCACCAAACACTCCCGCCAAATACTCTCGCCAAAAACTACCGCCAAATACTCCCGCCAAATACTCCCACCAAAAACTTGCGCAAATACTCCCGCCAAAAACTCTTTTATACCATAAAAGCAGATACTATCACAACCACAAACATATCACACACTCTTACCATCACAACCACAAAAAGATGGTGAAGATGGTGCCACATGAAGCTTTTGCGTGTAGTTATGGAGAATGAGATGTAGTTCTCCGACAATTGTATAAACCTGAGAGTTGCGGTAAACTATACTATGCATGTCTAAAATCAAAGGTGAACAATCACATGTTTTTTATTATGGATTGATTTCTTTACTATTTAACAATCAAAGGTGAACAATCATTTGTGTAATATATAAATATTCTGGTTAGTTGTTAAAAGAATTGATTTCTTTACTATTTAACAGCCTCTGAAACATTTTGGATGTGGATTTTTTTATGGAAAGAGACCCGACTTCGTCAATTGATGAGTTCTCTTGGAGCTCCATCGACTCCAAGTTACTCTGCAGGACATTCAACACCTCTAAGCTGTTCTTCAGGACCTTCAACGCCTCCAAGATATTCTTCAGGACCTTCAACACCTACAAACTATTCTCTAGGATCTTCAAGAAATGCAGAGTGCTCAAACTGCAAGCACTTGCGTGGAAAGATAAGTGTACTCAAGGCAACAATGGAGATGCATATGCATCCGGAATAACACACAGTTAATTCGGCTGCACTATTTCACGAAGTTCTTAATGAAATGGAAAAACTTGATTTGGAGTAGTTTGTCATTTGCAATGTAATTCGTATGTTTTTTATTGTATGTGAAGACTTTGTTTAAACTTTTATGATATGAATGTGTTTATGTATAACGATATCACCTCGACATGCCAATGGTACAAACATGAACACACTTTAAAAACGTATATATATTTTTTTGTTAAAATATACGGAATATCAGACCGAAACGAACCTAAAAACGTAGTTTAATTAAAAGTCAACAAAGTCAAACGATATCCCCGGCGACATGTCGCCGGGGAAACGGTCCAAAAAAAACAGAAGCCTAATTTCCTAATACGAAAGCCCAAACCAGAAGCCCAATTGCGCAACTTAAAAGCCCAAACAGGTATCCCCATCGACATGTCGCTGGGGAAAATATTGTCCACGTCACCGCAAACATAATTAACACTAATTATCTGTTTTTAAATAAACAGATGAATCCCTAGCGACATGTCGCCGGGGAAACGTAAGCGGGAAAATTTCCCGCTACGTTTTACGTAGAAACATTTAGTCAAAATTTAACGAACTTATCCCCGACGACATGTCGCCGGGGAAAAGGTCCGAATACTTTGACTAAATCTTCTACGAGAATTGGTGCCACGTAGGATCTATTTTTGTCGTTTAGTGCATATTCCCCCGCGACAAATGTCGCCGGGGAAAAGTCCGTCACCTGTTCCCCTTTTTCTTGTAGTGACTCATTTAAATATGCTTTTTTTTTCAAATTTTTATAGAAAAATAATATAATAATACTACAAAAATAATATTCCACTTGCAAATAAGAGTATTTTATAGCGTAAATTCTAACAGTTTCTTATGGATTTGAAATCTTGTTTGATAAAAGTTATAAGTTATATAAATAAATAGTTGAATGTTCAAAAAGGTGTAAAAGCATGAGGTTAAAAGTGAAAATTTAAGATACAAATTTATTACTATTCATTTTGACATGTACAAAAATTAATTTTGTAAAAACTTTTATAAAATGGTTTTGTAACATTATTCGTCCTTATCACTAACACCCTTAAGTCAGTTCGATAAATTCTTTCATGTGTCATGCACGTAAGGGTAAATTAATTATTTCTCTCTTCTCCTACCTAATTAAATGGACTAATAAATAGATACAAATACAAACTACACACCAAATTAAAGAATATCACCGCCCCCTATCAAATTGGTTCCCGTTTTTTGATTTCAAGTTCATAATAATAAAACACAAACTAATACATACAACTAACATAAATATCAGATTATAAACGAAATCACACAATATGTTTTTTGGTAAATGTTTTTACACCCGATAAATTTATTATTCCAAAAAGCGTTTAGGTATATAGGATGTGAGTAAATATCACATCCCAGCGCGTTAAATATGCAGAAACCAAACGAACCATATGTGCTTCAAACTATACTTATCATAAGAATGAGAAACCAAACTTATGAACTATTATAAAGAAAACAATCACTAACTAGATTATATTTGACTCACAATGACACCAAATATAACCTAGCGTCTAATATGCCATCGAAGATTGATATCGAACGTATTACAAAATGTAATTTATTTTTCCGTTAAGTTCGATGCCACATCATGATAACCGTCATACAAGTCATACTCATCAAGTTCACATAGACTAGGGTCATTTGTACAACCACCATGTCGTTTATATGAAAATGTCATAAACTGAGCAGTCTCATTATCATATTCTTTAACATCACTTTCCGAATTACTATCTTGCAAATCCATTGAAGTACTAGGCATAGACCCCGATTCCACAGTCACCCATTTATCTTTGTTAACAACCTCTACACGATTAGGCTTTGGCCTATGTTCTTCCAAATTATTCACGTCCTTTTCACTAATGGTATTGAAATGGCCCACACCTCTAGTTTCCTCCATGTCACCCATACTACCTAAAGCATCAAATGAATTTGAAGTAATATTAGCGTTAACAACATGTGTAGCACGTGAAACCTTTGGCTTTGCCTATCTAGAATCCCTCTTTTTGTCGTTCTTTGGTTGAACCGATTTGTAAACAAGATGCGACTTTGGACCAATATGAACACCACGAATCGCTTGCCTAGGTGACTTTATATTCTTCAAAACATTCAGACATTTTTGTTTGGCCATTGGTCCAAGACGTGGCAAAAAACCTTGCAGTTTGAACATACTGGTTGTTTCCACTCGTATTCAATTCAAATAGTGTTCAAAGTATACCTATCACCTTTTATTTTTTGGATTGCCACCACAAGAGTATCTTTCAACTCTACAATAGCCCTTAAGTCGATCATAGCTCTCGCTACCCCGTGATTGCGTGCACATAATGTTGGTGATTTTACATGTAAATCATATAAATATATTTAATGTGCGGTGGAAAAGGTCACCAAACATGGATCCGTATAACTTTATTAATTAATCAAAATAAACACGTTAATTTAACTCTTGTTGCCTGATCGGTTGAACCAAACGGAGCTTTACGAATTAACCCGGATTCTCCTTGAATCCCACGAAACCCAATAACAGCCAAAGTCTGATGTCTCTATGCGTATCCACACTACATGTCCTTGTGTATCACCGGATGCTAATCCCTTGTGTATTTCATGAACTCCTCTTGCACAACCTTCTTGTCAAGTAAAGTGATCAAAAAGGAAAAACCCTAACAGGGGGTGAGTTTTAGCCGATTAGGGGGAAAAGGATAGGAGGGGAGATGTTTTTTTATTTTACAAGTTATGTGATTAGATAAAATCTTATACCAATATAACTTATGGTATTTACACTTAACCACCAAAATCTTTTCCCTTTCCTTTTCTTGACCCTCGTGGGCAGCCTATATGGACCCATAAAGGGCTTGCCATTTGTTTTGGTCCAATCCAATTATTAAGTCCATTACTTAAAAATTAGTAGCCTTTTAATTATTAATTCCATTACTAATTAATTGAACATCAGTTAGCCGATTATAAGATACGTCATCAATATAAGTAAAGTAACTACATTAATTCATTATAAATAATGATACTTCCGTTTATACGTATGTGACCCTAAAGGCTCACGTATTTCTAACATCAACGGTGTGCCAAGTATAGTTGCAATAGAACTCAACCCGTCTTCTGTAAAAATAGCATAAGGAACATCATCGAATTTAACCCAAAACATAACGTTAGACAAGTCAACCTTTGATAAATTCGCATTCGAAAACCATTTTTTTCAGAATTAATGGCACATTACGAATTAACCATGGACCATTTACATGCATTGCATACATCCCGCCCTTAAAACTAAACTTAAAAAAGAACAAGCCTTTAGAGTTCATCATTGTTCTAACAAGACCATACTTACTCCAAGTGATCTTGACATAATTTTCAACAGCCAGATTTGCCGGTCCTTTGCCCAAAAAAACCATATACATAATTGCTAAATCGTTCATTAAATTCAATTACCGACGTTAATGGTATAGCAATATCAGCCCCATTACCAGCCGGTATTAATAAGGTACGAAAAATTACAGTTTTCATACTTGGTTATCCATTTAGAAGATTCACATATAAAGCAGCCATGTTACAGTCAATTTCGCACCATCAGTCACCTTAATAGAACTATCATTTGATAAATCATCAACACCAACAGAATTAAAAGGTGCATAAACACTCTTCAGTTTTAATGGTTACACACACTAAAAGTGACAACGGAAACATTATCATCGGTGTCGCCGCAACACCTGCAACTGCCACCGTCGTCGTCATTGTAGATGTACCACCGCTGTTATCGATGTTGTCAACCTACGCCACCCTCCATTTATGTCCAAATCCAAATAATTTTATTTCATTTCTTAATTGACTCACATGTTTTGATATAGTTATGATTTATAATTAAAGATTTAGTTAGGGAGGAATGGTGATAAATAATGTTTTGCGGATAGATATTTTGATGTTTTTGAATTTGGGATGTTGTATGTGTAATGGATAAAGGTGAATAGAGAAGAAGATAAGTTTTGATGTTGAGGATGAAGATGGATAGTAGAAGTAGTCCATGTGGATTTACTCATTTATTTATTAATAAGTTGAAAAATAGATAAATTACCCTTATGTACATGGCATATGAGAGGGTTTAACGGACTGACTTAACGACTGTTAATGATAAGGACGAATGATGTTATAAAACGTCATCATAAGGAATGACCATGTGAAAAAATTGAGGGACTTGCGATGTGATTATGGCCAAATCAGAGGGACGAAGAGTGTAATTTAATCTTTTGTAAGAAATCTATATATGTTTACCTTTTATTTGGAGGGGTTAACATAATATTATCTACATATTAGATGATAGATATCGCCGAAGCTCGTTTGTGGGTTGGGTCCATTAGGGTTTCTAGTGTAAAACCCCGTATTTAAGGTCACTATTTACTTCGAACTCTAATTTATTTTCTAAATTTTTAAATTTTACTTTTTATTAATTTTGGTCGTTTTTATTAAAAATCATCGTCTTAATTATTTACGAGCCATGCGTAGAATTATTACCCGTCTCGAACCCTGCGTAATTTAAATTTTCAGAAAAGTATTCCGTTTAATGTAGAACTATTTTTATCTTGTTCGTTTTTACTTCGTGGTTCCGCCTTAACTCGCAAAGAACTAATTTTTAATCTTTATTCTATATTCATACTTCGTAGGTTCCGCCTTAACATCGCTTTTTAAGATTAAATAGTGCACAAGAGATACTTTAAATTTTAAAATTTAACACAAAGTTAACTTGCAAATAATTATAAATAAATATACCAATGCAATATCTAGCAATAATAGGGCCGACGCCTAGTATAACATGCATGTTCTAGCTATATAGGCCGACGCCTAGTATGCAACACACACTCAATATATTTGAATTTCCAAGGGTAATAATTACTAGTTTACTTCTCACTTTAGTCTAAAGTCTTATCCCATACAAAAAGAGATAAATATACAAGAAAGATTCAAAAAAATTTCCTCTTTTCTTGTTCTTTGAGGTCCGGCCGAATACAAACACACACACACACACAACCCCTCCATTTTTCTAGTTTGATCTTGCTAACACATTTAAATATCACTCAAATGATGATATGAAACAAAAAGGAACCAAGTTGTAGCTTGCTTTCTCTTTTCTTCCTTCTCTTGGGTTCGGCCGAACATACTACCACCACCACTTTTGGTGTTTGATTTTTACCACCTACCAAATATTGCTTAAAAAGCTTTATTAGGATCATCCATGAAATAAAAAGTCACATGCAACAAGGTTTGATTGAGGTTGGATTTTTATTAAAACAAAAAGGGGTTTTGGTTGTCTTGGTTGTTTTGGTCGCGGGTTCGAGCCAAGGAGGGGTCAAGAGAGAGTGTGATTTATTGGACTTTTGATTGTTGGGTTGCGTTTGATTTTGTTTTGAGGGTTGTGGGTTCGAACCGGTCACAAGGCACACAAAGGGAGTGGTTTTGTTGATTAGATATTATTTGGGTTGGTTCAAGTTCGGTTTTGTTTTGGGTTGTTTGAGGTGAGCCGCGGCAAGGAGCAAAAGGGAACAAGCGAACCCTTTTATTTTCCGACCTTGCTTCCGATAGCATTGTGAGCCTCTTTTTAAAACTTTGTTTCGTTTGTTTTAATTATTAGATTTGGTATTAGTTAATGCATGTGATGAAAACGTTTGGATCTTGCGCCGATTTGTCAAGTAATATTATAAAGTGATTAGGCATATTAAACATAAGTTATATGTCATATTAAGCGTATTTTAGATAGGCTTGTGGGTTAAAAATGAGTTTTGAGCGTGTTTTGAAAGCAATATAAATGAGCAGAAAGTTTGGCACGCTAAACGAGGATCGATTTTTCATAAAATCTGAATTTAGGCTTTGAAATATGATAGAGCTATCCGAGACGATCGTTTCGATATATGGTAGAGCTTCTAACTCTTAATAACGAAAAAGTTACGGCGAAAACGAGATATATATTTTAAACATTTAATTTCAGCACTTGTATACATGGCGCTTGCTGTCAGGAATTTAAAAGCTCGATTTGGGCACTTTCGAGTCCGTTTCAGCCTTCCGGCGAAACACGAAAGTTGCTCAGAATGATGTTTTACTGTTCCGCAAGGCTCGCCAATTTTTAAATTAAGTAATAACGGGTCAAAACCTATGGTCAAAGTCTGTGATTTATTAAAATAGTCAAGTTCCTGCAGAATCTTGCGGGGGCATTTTGGGCATTTTCTGTCAAGTTTCGGGTCTCGGCCAAAACTAAAAAGTTGTCCGGAATATCGTTTTGCATAAAATCTCTTTTATGTCCGAGTTGTGAAAATGTGATCTAGTGGGTCGTTTTAGTCGGGTCAGACTTAGAAAATAAATGTATAAAAGTCAAACAATAAAAGTCAAAGAAGACTTAAATAAACTTTGACGTGTTGAGAAGACGATGTCGATTAATAAAATAATATCGATTAATGTACTATTGTAAGTAATTATTTTGAGACCGTTGGTCGATTCTAAAAACGGAAGGTCCGAAAAATAGTAACTTTACGTAATGATCAAAATATAGTTTTAATAATTTGAGTTTAAGATTTATTTAGCGTCAAATATCCAACAAGGCAACTAAGTATTGTCACAAATATATTTTTATAACGAGACTTACTAAATATAGTAACTTTCCGAAAGTAGTAACTTTCTAAAAATAGAAAGTTTCCTAAAATAGAAAGTTGTCGGTTAAACAATATATGGTATAAATAAATGAGTGGTCGTAACCTATTAGCGTGGGGTTTTCGGGTCTAAGGCGCAAGTGGATTTCTCATCACATGTATGACTAAATGTGTGTGTGTGTGTGTATATATATATATATATATATATATATATATATATATATATATATATATATATATATATATATATATATATATATATATATATATATTATAAATATGATTCTGTTGATACGATGAACGCATCGTCGATCGTACTTTTCAATATAGTAACCGAGCGACTCTAATTATAGGTCGTGATCACGTTTGTGGATACTCGTACTAGGCTTCTTCATTTGATTATCGACTTTGAATCAAGGTGAGTTCATAGCCCCACCTTTTCTACTTTAATGGTTTTCATAACTATTTTCGGGGTGAGAATACATGCTCATTTTATTAAGCAACTTATTGATTTCTATTACTCGAGCGTTACATGAATGTTTTTTTTTTTACTAAAAGCTTTTACTTGCTTATTACATGACTTTTAATACATGGCTGTTTACTCATGAATTTACTAAAGCTTGATATTGCATACAACATGATCCAGATCACTGAATTCTTTATTATGAGAAACTGAGAGTTTTGAACACATTACTTGTTTTACCTTATGACACAAGTGCTTTCAAATTATGCAATCCCAGAGTAAATGCCTGATATTATTGCATAAATTTCCTTAATTTCCATTAAGTCCCTACTTATCATGAACCGTTAATTGCTATTGTAGTAAGCGCGAATGTTATGGGTATATCTATCGGGACTGACAATCCCCACCTTTCTTTGGAGTCACAAGTTGATCATGGTGCATTTAACATTGGGAGTACTTTTAGGATGTGGGCAAGCATCCTATACATTTGGGGCACAAACTTCTTAAGGTTTCGGGATGTCATGAGCTTAGTACAATAATATATATTTCATTTAGACTTGGTGAATTTGTTTCTCTTGTCTACATTACTTAAGTCGTGTGGTCCACACTGAACATTACTCGATTTATTGAATCTTACTTGAATTTCAGAAATAGTACTTTGAAATATTGTAACACTATTTT
>BQNB010062027.1:12732-36240 GCA_026074375.1 Tanacetum coccineum
TTCCTTTATTGACTCAATAAAATTGAGGCTAACAAAGTGATAATTAGTTTCTAAATTAATATTTGTATTTCTTATTTTAAATAGGGGCACGTTCAATGCAGAACCATTATTTTGTACAAAACTTACAAACCCACTTTGGACCAATGAGAAATTAGCATTACTAAAGTTTTTAATTTAATTTAAAATAGTTTAATGGTAAAACACATTTTTAGTTTTTTTTTATTTTTTATTAAAAAAACGTTTTTTTATCCCATTAAATTTCAAGATCAAAAAATAAACTTTTTTTTTGTGTTTAATTTTTTTTGTCAGCATACATGTTTTCGAAAAAAATCATGTGCATACGTGTTTTTCTAAAGAAATGTAAATTTATACACATGTAACCATGAAACTTGTTTTGCTTAAATTGTAATTGCATATATGTTTTTGCTGTATATTTTTCAATTTTAAAATTTATAACAAAAAACATAAACATACACATGTAACCTCTAAATTTATACACAAAATTTGATATAAATTAAAATACAATTCAAATACAAATGTATCTCGTTAAATATAGATGTGCACGTTATTCAAAAACATGTCTGCACTCTTTCCAAGAACATACGTGGACAATTCACTTTTTCATCAAATTCGTTGGGACACATGGGTACCCTTCTAATAACATATGTGCACGCTGCGCTTTCTTATCAAATTTATTAGAACATATGTGTCCGTCTTCCAAAAACATATATGCATGCTACAACAAAAGCATCTGATCTTGCTTCAGCTGCACATTCAAAAAAACATACATGATTATTATAATATTTAAAAAATAATGTTCTTAAAACAATACTTTGTAAAAAGTAATGTTACAAAACAAAAACGCAACGCGAACCCGATGTGCAACAAAGTAACCAAGTATAAAACTCGAAATATGTTATTTAATTCTTTTTTAATAAAACCTTGCAAAACAATTTTTCTTTGCATTACACTTACTAGTCTTGGGAATGCCATGGGATCGTACTATCTAGATGAGGAATGGGATGCACTAGGAATTTAATTTGGCATGCAAATTGGTGAGATATTAACAGTTTGGTTTAATATTACTTTTTTACTACTGGTTTCTTTTTGACATGTTACTCTTCGGCTGATTTTTTTATATGACCCGTTGGACATGAACACAACCCAATATGATCGGATTATGTGGTCTTATATTTACTGACTTACGCATATCAAACTCTAAGTAGCAGCATACCACTGATGCATTTGAACTGAAACTAACTTAAGTATATCACAATTCTAAGTAGCATACCACTGATGCTTGGCTTTTGAAACAAAATAAAGTAACAAAAATCTAGACGAAAGTAGTACCCGCGCATAGCGGCTGGGCGGGAATTCTAGCGGTAATAATTGTAGTGATAAAAAAATGTTTCATAGAAATCACATGTGATTTTGTTCAAATCACATGTGATTTTGTTTTATTTAATAGTAAAATGTATCTTATTTTAATTGATTGCATATTAATTACAAAATTTTGATCCAAAGATGTATTCAGTGGAACAAGTCTCTTATTATAACTATTTTAGTTTCTTACTCATTCATACAAGTAATATAGATGTTGTCGAGGTAAATCACATGTGATTCGTACATGAATCACATGTGATTTGCGCATGAATTACATGTGTTTTTGCGGTACCTTTATACTTGAGTTTATAATATGTTAATTACACATCACATGGTTTATATTCTATATATTTTTATGAATTTTGAGTATTGTGTTATGTCTTAAACTCAAACATCTATCCTTATAAAAGATTCAGCCCCTAAATTTATTGGGGTTGTATCTTTAAATGCTTCCAACTCATATTCGACCTCTCTTTTCATTCTGCCAGTTATAACAGTTAATGTGATCCATGCCAACAGCCATCAGTCATCAGTTACATTCGAATCATAACTCCAAACAATGAAGATCATCCTAGGGTTACATAACTCCTGTGAATCATCATCTCCCCATCCTTACAACCCCATGGAATACAAACTGCTATTGCACCTGCTCTAGAACAATTGTAAGGAAGAAGATGTGAAAGCAGTCAAAAGGTACCAATTTCTTTATACAAAACTCAGTTATTTCTTTCCAATTAATTCTTTATACAAAATAATTATTACGAATTGTATAAAAATTGAATTTTGAAATTAAGGTTTTGTTATAATTTAGGGGTATTGTTAATTTTGAGGTTTTGTTATTTCTTTGTGCCTCCGTTGTTAGTTGCAGCAGCTCGGATCATTTCTTCATCAACAAACCCGTGGTATGTATATGTTTCTTTTTTTAGCTGTCGTCTCATAATCTTCTAGAATACCAGTTGGTGGTTGGTGAATCTGTATCTCACAAGTGATCGTAAGGTTTGTGTCATATTTTTAGGTTTCTTGCTTATCCCAATCCCTATCGCTCTGATCCTTGGGTTGGAGGTGTTAGGGTTTTATAATATTCACTCATTTAGCATATTATACTCACTATCTTTGTTTTTTTTCGTGTTGCGTACGGCCTATGATTATTGTATTCGAATGTACTTTGCTTCTTTGAAAATTGCCACTGATAGTTGTCGTTCATATCTCTCTAATCATTAGGCAAGGTTATTAGCCATGAAAACTAGGAATAGGATTTTGCTTATTTGAAAATTGCCATTCATAGTTGTCGTTCACCATATGCCTCTAATCATTAGCCAACAATATGAGCCAAGAAAACTAAAAATAGGGTTGATAAGAGGAAGTTACCATATGACTCGAACCTAGAATGTTATACAATTGGTGTTTCTAAGAAGCAACATTTGGAATCTTTCGATATGTTCCCTCATGTTTGTGTCACTAATGATCACAACCGTGGTTCAAAATACCGGTTGTATGAACAATCTTTACCTTAAAAAGATTATTTTGTGCTTAAAAAAGGACTGAAATTTGTATTGTTACAGAGTTAATGTGATTCTTTCTTTTGGATTTTATAGGTTATTTTCTATTGTTGTTGTGTATGTAGGTCTTTAAATCTATGTTTCTGATTCTATGGTATGGGCTACAGGAGTAGAACTAAACAAGACCTCCCTGAAATAAAGGATCTATTCTCTACATATATAATGTTCTTAGATCATTATCCGTAGTAACTGTTGTGGATTAATTTGACTCTATGTGAATGCAGGTAACAACATCCAAGTAGTGGCGAAGAAACCAGATACATCAAAGAAAACCAGTTACACCTTCTTGGTTATAACCAGCTTCGAAACAACAAGGGAGCTATTCCGTCTAATATCAAACATCGGACAATCTGTATGCGGTCTCTATATCTCTATTGTCTACATATATATTATTCATAGATCATTATCTGTAGTAGGCATTTTGAATTTAATTTGATTTTGTATGTTAATGCACACAACAGCAGTTCAATTGCCTGTAACAATAAACAACAAACAGGTAGCAGCAAAGAAGCTAGAAACCGTTGTTCTACAGTACAGGCACAACCGGATTGGCAGCCTCAATTGGATGAACAACCCGAAATAAAGCCTAATCGTAAGAAGCATACATAGTTTTATAGATTATGATACACTATAATGGCATTAACTCAGCTGGACACATGTCTTACTGCAAGTACCAACGATGTAAACACTTATAATTATACACTCAGAACAAGTGGGAAAAATGCTACACACGTCGTACATCCGGTATAGCAGATAGTCTGTATGCGCTTCTTTTTGTTATTATTACATCTTTTTTATTTTGGTTATATTTTTTTATCTTATTATTTGCAGAGGAAGATCGAAAAAACTCGATTTTTGCTCAGAGGCACAAGAGTTACCACTTTTAAAGTACAGTTATATATTCAGGTTATCACCATTGGTGTGAACATTTTTGCAATTAAATAGTGGCTTACACGCAAGAATTTGTACTTACTAGTGGTGTGAACATCGAAATGTTATTTTTACGTTTTGATCGCAATTCTTGCGTATGACATAGTGTACTCATGCCTCTATAAAATTTCAGATAAGTACATTTTTGCGGCTTACCATTTTCGAAAATATCATGTTTGGATTTGTGTTTTAGAATTGGTTATAAAATCTGACTGTGTTTTAATAATCAGTGCTTTATTTTTTGGTAACTTTATGGTTTCGGCTATGCTCTAACCATATGTTGTGTAACAGGTAGAGTATGCAAATGGAGACGATATCAGGACTTTGAATTGTGGACATGTCTTCCACACATGTTGCATTAAACAGTGGCTGACACGAGAGATCTGTTTTCGTTTCGGTAATTCCCTACCGAGAACGAGAGAGCCGATGCAAAGTTTAGGATTTGTGTGTTTTTGTAAGTGCGATACCAGTGAAGCTGCCCTCAACGACCAGGTATAAGGACCTAATGCTTAATTACAGTTTGTTACAAATTACTACATATGTTTAATTTTTATTGAGTATTAAAAAGTAATCATAAAGGAAATTGTGTTTGGATTTACTTGGTAAGAGTAAACTGCATATAAAGGTTTCATTTAGTTTTGCTATCAAAGATTAGATTAGTTTTTTAGGCCGTTTCCATATTAGCTACTTCTTTTCCAATTTACTGATTGGGACAAAGTATGATTAAATCGACCTTTTTACCGGTTATATGTAGGGGCATGTGGGGTAACGGCTCAGGTTAAACCCGGTTATATTTTGCACAAGTCAAAGTAGGTAGAGCTGGATGAGACCAGAAACACTTCTTCTTTCCTGTTTATATTATAGACTTTGTAACTAATTAATTTGTTTTGAGAGTTAAGACAGTATAGTCTAAATTATTACAGTGTATGTTTAGCATAAACGGGTCTTCACTACCACCTATGTTTCTTCCCGAAATTTAATTTTGGGATTTCAAATTATCTGTTCATGTGTTTGTGTTTAAGAAAAAGAGAGATAAAATACCATTTTATGGCAACCCTCTTCAAGCATTTCAAGAAAACTAGCAACCAAGCGATCAACATTCTCCACCTAAAGATTATGGTTCATACTAGCAGTTTTCGCCACTGTTTGAATCTGCAATACCAATGAAAAAGGACACAAAGTTCAGCCAATAATTTAGATAAATAACGATTCTAGGACCTCCAAGTATCTGTATTTTAAATGACTAATAAAGCCCGGTTCTCTAGCATATAACACGGCTTTATCAAGTATTTCAAATACAGCCCTGTTTGTTTGATTAAGAACCCTGCTCTATTCATTGGGCGGGATTATTTCTCCTTGGGCGGGATCATTTCATTTTTTCAATACCCTACCTCAAACATAAGTACATAACCACACACACTCAGCCGCCCCTTCCTTCCTCCCTTCACCAAGAATCACCTTCACCTCAACGAAATAAAATATCAATTTTTTTATCAGCTTGGTACGAAGCAATGGATATATTACGACTTTTACCCTAAAGTAGTGCGTACAGGTCAACATCACAGGAATTGAGAAAGCTCGACATCGTATGTCGATCACCCATATATGCATCATTCTCATATACACTTGATTGGTTAGTGTTTAAATATGAGGTAAACGTTGTACTAAAACTTAGATATTTGTATTTTTGAAGTGTGTAAATTCAAATACATGCACCAACGTCAACCCCAATAAATTTAGGGGCTGAATCTTTTAGTGAGCAACCCTTCACATCAATCTCGAATACCGGCATACTGTTACCTTGACAATAACCCATCATACCAAGGCATCAACATTTCCAAAATCATTAACCAATTATCCATTATACGTGCATCATGCGAAAAGCAAGCTGATACAACCCGTGTGCATCGCATGAGTCTGCATGCCTCGTAATATAAATAACAAAGAATATAGCATTCAATAACAAAAGTTTTCAATCACATACCATATTTCTCTTTTTCTTTGAATTTAACGAACAAGTTTTTTTGGTAATGCAAATTAGTCTTTTTTTGACAATGTTGGAATTTCTTTTTCGGCTCCACTTTAACTTCAAGTGACTTTTCTTTTATTTTTCTATCATCTTCCTTTCACATCACATTTGTCTCGAGCCCGTGATGGATTTTTACATACAATTTCTTCATATTGTGCAAATACAACACATAATAGCGTATAACAACATAGGAAATAAGGAACTATTTTTTCAGATTTATTTTATGTATAGATCACATGTGATTTATACAAATCACATGTGATTTACACAACAATCACATGTGATTTACACACGAATCACATGTGATTCTGATAAAAGAATCTTACAGTAAACTAAAGAAACAAATCCAGAGCAAAATCACATGTAATTCACCAGGTCACATGTAATTTCATTTATTAATAATGAAATAATTCCAGAGCAAAATCACATGTGATTCACCAAAATCACATGTGATTTTCATTCATTAATAACAAAACAACTACACAAGGAGCAAATCACACGTGATTTATCTTTTTTCATAACGAAACACTACACCAGAAGAATCACTTATGATTTTCCCTTTTTTAATATCAAAATAGTCTCAATTTTATTTAGTCTGATTTACCTTTTTTCACAACAAAACATACAACAACAAAATAATCACATGTGATTTTTCCTTTTCTATATCAACTAAAAAGCAAAAATTAGTTACAAATCAGGACCAGGTTTTATTATTAAAATACAAAAGATATCTGCACAAAATTGGGTAGAAACAATTTATTCCATCCACACAATCACCTCAATAAAATGCCAAACATGAAACACAATGTAAATTGTCCAGATCTTTTTACTACGCATCATAATCAATTGAATTCCAAATTTAAAAACAACAAATATGTAACCTGTGTTTTTTGGTACAACAACCCATTTGTGTTTTTGTATCTTAAAATCCTAAAACCATCCAAATAGTCTTCTAAATCCTCCTAAAACCATCCAACCCATTTATGCTTTCTCATTCTAGCAGCAAAAGTAGATGTCCCCACACTAAAATCCCATCCTCTTCGTATCTCACCGGGCTTCAAATCAATAACTTCTGTGATCAAGAAATCTGGAGTCGAGTTTGAGGATGGTAATGAATAAACGGGTACTTATGGTACTAGATCTTAATAACTGTTTTACGACGGTGATTACGTGATTCCGATGATCGATTTGTAATTTCCAATGATTGATTGTGATTTCCGGTGATCGATTTGGGATTTTCCGTTAAATGACGCTGATTTGTATGATTTATAGTAACAGGCGATGATTTGGTGTCATTTTCGGTGATTTATAGTGGTAGAAAGAAGTTCCGACGGTGGTTTGTTATTATCTGGCGGTGATGTGTATTATTCCGATGGTGGTTTTTGTGAGAGTGGATGCGTGTGTTTTTTAGGAGAGAGAAAGTTAGATAAAAAATGAAGGGTAGAGAGGTGATTTTTTGGTTTATATATAATTGAGGCTTTTGATGTTAGCCATTAGATTAAAATAAAATGAATGGCTAAGATCTCCCATTTTGTTTTTTGACTTGATAAGGTTTTGTGAGGATCTCACCTCCACACCCCTAATACCGATAAAAACATCGTCATCTTGAAATCTATAACGTTTTACAGCGTAAAGATTATACCATCGAAACCAAAATAAACTTTTCTTTAATTTGAGCTCAAAACTGACGTGGTCTTGCTTCAATTTGAAGAAAACAAAACATACAACGATAACCATCAATATTCGTCAATAAGGTAACGAGTATCGGCGATGGATGTGATACACTTAAATTTACTACTTCCTTCATCCCAAATTAATAATTCACGTTTCCTTTTTCGGATATCTCAATTTAATTGTCCACTACTAAAAATAGACAGGGTTGTTTGATCAAATTTACTATATTACTCATGTTTGAAATTATTATTACAAACTTTAAAGAAGACTTTAATTAATTAGCTAAGTGTAAAACTGTCATTCTGCTAAAAAATAAGAAAGATAAAGCCGTAATAAATACATTTTTTTAAAGTGTGTGTTTTTTGTCGAGAAACGATAATTTTAGGACGGAGGGAGTAAGATTTTTCCCAACCACCTCCTATGGTATTTGAGTAACTATAACGTCATTCTGGTCTCCGCTTGTGATTTGTGAGTCAGCATATGCGATACGTTGCAATGTTAACGATGTTGGAATAATGAGTTGCTTATCATTATAATAAACAACAATTACAATATATATAATCACCTAAGATTATTGTAGAAACAAGTCAACATGGGTTAAACCCATAACAAATATATATAGACTAACATACATCGACTAATAGTTACCCTTGTGCTGTGGGCTACTCATTGTTAAATGTTAATATTGAAGTAAAACTTAAAGATGTTAAATTAACCAGTTCATTCTCTACAGCTTTGGAGATGTTGCAATTCATCTCTCATAGATCATGGATACTTTTTACATCCCTTGCTTTCTCTATCAATGTTGGACCGGTAAATAAGCTTCGAATTTAGGCACTGTAATTTTTTTTGGGTGTTGCTAATGACAACCCTAAGAGTTGTAGTTAAAAGTCTCTATTTTATTACAATTGTTTGTAAAACCAAAATTCAACCAATCACAATTAGGTCCAATCAAAATTTTATCATCGAATCAAAATCATTAATAGGTTGTATTGTAATAAAAATTATTTGCTTAACGACAACCCTTAAGACTGTTGTCAACGTTTCTTTTTTTTTTGTCTCATTTTCCCACCAGATTTAAAATGGAATTACGGAATTATATATTTACTCGTGTATTAATCTATTCAAAATAAGAAGAATTTAATGTTGGGTAAAGAAGTAATTGCCAGCCAACCGTTTATCTGACCTTTTTTGCACTCGCACGTCCCAACGTCAATAATTTGCATGCAATTACTAAACATCATGTGATATTAATGGTTGCGAATTGTTTACTCGTCTTTATAGTCAAAAGTTGTTGACACAACGAACTCTTTGGAAAATTTAGTTCGCAAAATGATTTTTGATTAACTTTGGACACAATTATCTATATGTATGTGTCATATATATAAGTAGTAATATTTTGTAAGTTTGCGTTCTCTTTGTAGAGGGTTTCGCAATGAACTTTTATGTGTCAAAAATAAAGTTGATGTGAATGATATATCGCGTCTCAAAGCTAAGCATTCGGTATCATGCTTAAAGATGAATTTATGTTTATTTTCTATCTCACATCAGTGGGATGAGTAAACTTGTGATGACTCTATAGTGTATAAATACAGCCTTAATTTCATAGCTTTGACACACATCAAATCAATAAGTATTATCGATTTCCAACTTATGGAGTACACATCTGGAAATGTGATATTCCAAACAGTTTGTTAAGTCCGGCAGTATAACTTACTGTTTCGGTTGTTGTACCCTGAGAAACAGACGACGAATCTATTTTAGGGGAAGCCTGTCAAACACGTGCCTCAGCTTTTTAGTGCTAAGCGTGTCAAACACGTGCCTCAGCTTTTTAGTGCTAAGCGTGTCAAATACGTGCCTTGAAGAGTGTTTCTTTGATGGTGATCTAGCAAGGCTTTTTACTATTTTATTGTTTTATTTAATTACCGTTTATAGTGTCTGTCTTCTGCTTCTACCCCATTCTGTTTGTTTTATTTTCTGTTAATTATTTATTGATTATAATCTGATTTTATCTTAATAAAAGTGTAACCATTTTCCTACAATCTTAAAACATATTCTTTGTAACAGAATTAAAACACTTTTTAATTTAAATCAGATTAATTTAATTAACAGATTTTTATACAAACTGTTTCCCGTCGAAACCAAGATTGTGTTTCTTTAAAAAATCAGTTTTAAGTAACCAGAATTTTAATTGACAGATTTGGTGTTACAGATCTATAAACGATTTTTAAAATAGTTTATTGAATCAGTTTATGTTAAAACCATGATGAGTTTCTTTTCAAACTGATCTTTTAGTTTGTTTATTACCTATGTTATAGTGAAAACCAAGATTTATTGAAACCAAGATTGAGTTTCTTTGAATCAGATTTGGTACAAGTTTATATAAACCAAGTCGAGTTTATTAGATACCAAATTATTTTAACAGTTCTTAACTGTTTTTGTGCTTAAATATTGACAAGTTTACTAATGATAACACAAGTGTGAACCTAGTGAATCTTGTAAATGTAATTGGTGCGCCAGTTACTAACATGGTTGCAAATCATGATTAATTTATATTTATTGAAACCAAGTGGGGTTTCTTTGACACAAATCTCATAAAATACAAGTTGTTATTTTATTAGATTATTATAACGTATTCATTGAAACCAAGTGGATATACGCATCAGAATGGTAATTATGTGCCTAAAAAAACAGAAGCCAATTCGAATAATGGACATAGAACGGACAAAAGGTCTTATGTTAATGTTGTTAATGGGGATACAAAATCGACAGAAGCGTGTGAACCAGCTTTACTTCTTGATGAGTCATGTCTTAACCAACTGGATTACTCGTTAGGTTTGCTTGGTAAAGTTAAAGAATTCAGCAGTTTTGATAATATGAGAATGGTATTGGGGAATGAAGGCTTCGATGACATTAATTTAAGGTATATGGGAGGTATGTGGATCATGATTGGTTTTAAAACGGAAGATACTAAAGCTAAGTTTCAGTCGTGCTTAGGCGCGACATCATGGTTTTCTCTACTCATACAAGCGTCCAAAGAGTTTGTTATTGATGAACGTATCACTTGGGTAGACATTGAAGGAATACCTCTCAAATTATGGTCGGAAAGTACGTTTAATAGGATTGCGGCAAAATGGGGTAAGATGCTTTATTTGGAGAAATTAGATGAAGGGTGTTTGTATAGTAAGAGGTTGTGTATTCTTACTACTGGAAAATCAAACATACTCGAAACGTTCAAAATCATTCATAAAGGGAAGAGATTTTTGGTGAGAGCAAAAGAAACCATGGGATGGATTCCTGATTTTGATGCTAAGAGAAGATAATAGCGAAACAGGAAGACACAATCCGTAGGTTTTATTAAGGAAGACCTTTGATGGTATGATGGTAGAGAAGGAAGGGGATAATAACCGTTAGTATGGTTCCAGACTCGGTGAATGGAAGATGTGATGTGCAGCTGAAGAGAAAGGTAATGATTTTTATGTTTATAATCTCTTGATCCTTTTTGAGCTATAATTGCTATTAAAAAAAGAGAAATGTGAGAGAAAATGGATAAGTCCGAATGAAACAGTGAGTATTCCATCTTCCGCTGGATTTACTCTCCTTGTGACGAAACAAGTTGAGTGTGTATAAAAGTACTAGGTAATAATGTAGCAGCGGTTCTGACAACGAAAAAGGGAATCATTCTATTGCGTTCAAGAAAGCAACAAGATAGAAATTAAAAGGACGGGGGGTTCGTTATTAACTGTTATGGAGGAATTGATCAAGGTGGGAAAGACGATGGGTTACAATATGGAAGGATGTATGAAAAATATTGAAGAAATAATTGAAATTCAAGGAGGAAAAGAGTTTTTAAATGAAATATGGGTTTCTCTTAACGGTTCAAGCCTAAACCCAAGGCCAAAAAGATTGGGTTAAGGAGATTTGTGTTTCTCATAAGGTGAATTTTCATACCTACAAGAGACCAGATGGAGGAATTTCTTTGATTGATGTTAAATGTTGTTGGGGTAACTATGCTTTTTGAGTATTGTATATTCCGCGGTGGTAATCCGGGTGGCATTTTATTGTGTGTGGGAGAAAGTCGGCTTTTAAGAAAACAATTCCTACGATTTTCCGATTATTTTGTTATGATTAAGCGGTCATGGTTATGTAGTGGTGTAAATCTTTTGATAACTCCTCACGTTGTATGCTCGAGTCAAGAATATGCCGAAAAGAAAATGCTTTGGGATTCTTTTGGTTCATTAGATTTAGGTAAAATGGCGACGGGGAGAAGATGATCGTTATGGGGATTTTATGAGGTTCGATCTAGAAGAAGAATTGGCTCGTTGATTTCATGCTCATGGCGCGGATAGCTTTAATAGATTTATTTTGCAAAGCAAATCTTCAAGAGATCCCCCTTGAGGTTGTTCTTAATCCTGGTGTCATAGATCCTGCTAAGAAGATGAGTAATCCGCTAGACCGGTTTCTTATGTCGGAAGGGCTTGTTGGGTGTGAATCCTAACTTTTCGCTTAACGTTGGATAGGTACCTATCGGATCATAGACCTATTTATGTTTTGCTGATTTCTATATTTCCATATTATGAGTCCCTACTCCCTTAGGATTATCAATTATTTGGTTGAGAGGATAGACGGATAGAAGAGACTGTAGTTTTCGAAAGCTTGGGTGAATATTCAATCTCGTTGAGGGTAAATCCTATGTTTTGTACTTGATGTATGAAGATGAAATTTCTCGAAAAAGTGTAATTCGTGAGGTGGAATGGGAAGAGACAATCTAATAAGTGTAAAAAAAGGCTTTTAAA
This sequence comes from Tanacetum coccineum, assembly GCA_026074375.1. Classification (NCBI taxonomy): domain Eukaryota; kingdom Viridiplantae; phylum Streptophyta; class Magnoliopsida; order Asterales; family Asteraceae; genus Tanacetum; species Tanacetum coccineum. Next base: position 25,104 of record BQNB010062027.1, read on the forward strand.
AAAAATCTCCATGACTGAGAAATTGTTATTGACCAAGGCAATGCACGATGAAAATTCTATATAAGAGACCATGGAGATCATTAAAGACAACCAATGTTTGAAGCGGTGTGAAGAAAGTGGATGTAGCTTATTAGGAGGTGGCGTCAAAAAGCTAAGATCCTCCACCATGAATAATCGGGCGATAGAAGGCGTGGACGAGAAATACAAAGTTTTAATCATGGGATTTTTAAATAAGAGAGAGTAAAACAGTAAGTCCAACTTGGTATATAACTTTCGATTGAGGACGTAGTTTCTAACTATTAAACAAAGAAACATCCAGACTGGTATGTGGATCGAGATAATCCGGCTAATAGGTTAAAAGGAGTTCTTGGAGCATTTTAGTTACCGGTTCCAGCAGCCTCGTCGTATTCGCCAGTGAACATTTTGAGTTTCCTCGTACTCAATTAGAGAGGCTGAAAAAAAAATGAATTGGAATGTGATATTCGTACAAGAGATTAAAGCGGCGGTGTGGGATAGAGGGATTGAGATAAAAAAAATCTCCGGGACCGGATGGAGTTACTTTGTTTCATTAGAAGAAATTGGTCTTTACTGAAAAAGGATAGTCATATTGAGCGGCGGTTCAACATTTTTTTACTTTCGGTAATTTTCCTAAAGGTTGTAATGCGTCGTTTATTGCTTTGATCCCTAAGATTCCGGATGCTAAATTGGTTAAGGACTTTCGTCCAATTAGTCTTATAGGGAGCTTATATAAAATTATTGCGAAAATTTTGGCTAATCGGCTTGTTGGTGTGTTGGGTGACTTAGTTATAGATTCAATCGCTCTATTTGTGGCGGATAGCACAAATTCAGACGGTCCGCTCACTCACAACGAGGTTTCCTTCAATGGTGTAAAGCGAAAAAAAAACAAACGTTTAATTTTCAAGAATATATATGAATTTTGAACAAGGCTTATGATATCCGTTCGTTGGGATTTCTTAGAGAAGGACGTATTTAAATCGTTTTGGATTTGGTACTAAATGGTGTAGGTTGATACAAGAATGCCTTCGTTCTTCTCGATGGTTCGTTTTTAGTAAATGGGAAGTTACGACGGAGGAATTTCAATTTATAAAGGCATAAAACAAGTGATCCGATATCTCCTTCTTATTTATAATTGGGTTTATGGAGAGTCTTCATTTTCCCTTTAAAAGAGTGGAGGATGCGGTATGTAAATGGTACAAGATTAACTCTTTCTATGAACTTTATCTCAATGTTTTATGCGGACGATGCTATATTCATGGGTCAATGGAGTAAGCGGAATATTGATACTTTAATGTATATGTTAAAGTGTTTTGAACGGGCTTCGGGTCTTAGTATTAATCTTAGTAAAAGTAAACTCATGGGGTTAGCGGTTTCGATAGAGAAGGTCGAAGAAGTTACTAGACATATTGGTTGTGGCATTCTTAATACTCCGTTTTCTTTTCTTGGCTCGAAAGTAGGGGGATGTATGTCTCACGGATTAAATCGAGGATGAGTTATCGGACAAAGATGGTGAATCGACTTTCGTAAATGGAAGATGAAAACTTGTCTATTGGAGGTAGGCTCACCTTCTTAAAGCTTTTTTGGTTCTAGTGCCTATTATATCATAGTCATTTTCTAAGGTTCCTATGTTGGTTCTACAACGTATGGAATCAATCCGGTGTCACTTTTTTAATGGCAATGATCTTGATAGTAAAAGGTCAATTTGGGTTAGTTGGAATAAAGTCTTGACGTCAAAGGAGAAAGGAGGTCTTGGTGTATCTAGTTTATTCGCGCTTAATAGAGCGTTAATGTTTAAATGGGTTTGGCGATTTTTTATCAAAGTGACTCGTATGGGTTTAAAGGGTCATTCATGCTATACATGGGAGTTGATGTAGGATTGGTAGAGCTGGAATGTCGGACAACGGCGATTTGTGCATATAATTAAAGAAAACTGGATAGTAGCTTGCTCATGGAATTGATCTTATAAGTATGATGCATAAGAAGATAGGGAATGGGTCGAATACTTCTTTTTGGAAGGATCGGTGGAGGGGGAGCAGCGATTGAAAGAGGTTTTTCCACGCATTTATGCGCTTGAGGTAAACAAACACATTTCGGTAGCTTTCAAATTTGAGCAGAAACTTCTTTCATCTTCCTCTTTGCGTAGATGCGCGTAGTGGCATTGAATCCAACAGTGGGGATCATCTATTGGACAGTTTGGAGGGAGTGATAGTTAAGTCCCATCGAGATAGGTGTCGTGGGATTTAAATGGGTCGGGGGAATTCAGTTGCTTCCCGGCGCGAAGGTATATTGACAACAATAATGTACCAGATATTTCTTCCAAACAAGATGGATTAAAGAAGTGCCTATTAATGTCATGTTCACGCTTGAATTGCGTATAAATGGTTTACCGACACGGTGAAACATTCACGTAGAGGAATGATATCCTCTATTCTATGTCCTCTATGCGAGACGGTGTGGAATCTTCCGCACATTTGTTCTTTAATTGTAGTCTGTTGTTAGAGCTATTTTTCGAGGGTTAGTATTTGGTGGATGCGATTAACATGGAGCTTGATACTTTTGATGAGTGGATTCTTGATATCAAATTTACGGGCTGCCTCTATGCGCCATAAAGGTTATAGAAGGGGTGTGTTAGGTCTATGGTGTTCAATTTTGGCCTTTTCGGAATAAGAAGAATTTTTGGGCGTTGTTCCTTCTTCCAAGGCGAATATTTTTGATGATCTAGTGCTCTCGTCTTTCTTTTGGTGTCGTTATAGATGTAAAGCTACGTTTAGTTGGGTGGATTGGTTAAAAAATCCTCACCTTGTGTCCTTGTAATGTTCTAGCTTCTTGCTAGTGTTTTCTTTTAATAAAATTCGCCGTTCAAAAAAAAAAAGTTGTTATTTTATTAGATTATTAGAACATATTCATTGAAACCAAGTGGAGTTTCTTTAAAACATATCTCATAAAATGCAAGTTGTATTTTATTAGATAACTTTAACATGTTCAATGAAATCAAAGAGAGTTTCTTTGAAACAAGATATTGATAATTATACAAGTTATTATTAAATATCAGATTATATATATCATTTTTACTAAATTAGTGGAAGTGTTTGTTTGATTTGTCAGTTTATTTTAAACCGGGTCGAGTTTAATTATTAACTAGATATAATTCTTGAAATCTTTTGGAGTTTAAAAGTATATCTATAGAAACCTTGTTGAGTTTCTTTAGAATAGTGGATCTACTAAACCTTGTTGAGTTTCGTTGTAGAAATAGATCATGTGAAATAAGTCTATTAAGATATTCTTAATGAAGATTGACAACATCATATTACATATGTATCCTTATTAAAACATTATGTAATAGGTAATATTTTAATTCTTTTAATCGAAAGACTTCTTTTAAAGTGATTTTGTATAACGGAACTTACAAAACATTAGCGTTTAAAACAAAAGTCGAATTAAAATCGTTTTGTTAAGAAACACTATGTGATTATGCATGTTGTTAATAGTACCAAAATTAATTTCAAACTAATCATGGGACCTCATATTAACAAAATATTTGGAATGTTACGAGTAACATCTAAAGGATTTGCTCCCGAACTTGTTAAAAGAGAGACTAATACTCAATTTATGTGTACGGTAGATGCTTTGAAGCATTCAGAAATCTCATGTGCCATAACTATGCGTTATATGGTCTGAATGACATAAAAACTGAGGCCGTGAGGGAATCCGACCTTATATAATGGTGGATTAGCACTTCGGTATCATGTCATGCATATAGTAATAAGAGTTTGTTTAACTCATTCAATGCAGTTGAGAATGGAGAGAACGATTTTTGGGCAACTCTCCAACTGCTAATATCAAAGGAAAAGGGGATGTGATTCACATCTGGAAAGAGTCTAAGTTAACCAACGCATTGTACGTGCCAGAGATTCTGTAAGAATCTTGTGTCCGGATGGTTGCTTAATGAATTTTGTCTTTCATCTTGTGTTTGAATCAAATAAAAATTGAGTTAACGAATAAAATAATTTGAGTCCATACGGGTTACGCCTTTAAAAATGTTTAAGTTGAATGTATTTTCTGATGGTTATTTTAGCAAAATGAGTATCCATTCAGCTTATTTGATTCTTTAAATGTATGGCATGGCTGACTCGGACATGTTTTAAATTTTAAATCAATATGTTGTCTAATTAAACTAAATTGGATACCCACTTTTTGTATTGACACATACTACAAAAATAAAACTTGTGTTGAAGCCAAATTGACAAGATTGTCTTTTCTCTCGGTTGAACAAAAAATAACCGAACCCTTAATATGATTCACATTGTTTTATGTGATTTTTAATTGATACCTACTAAGGTAGAAAATAGCGAGTACTTCATCATATTTGTTGATGGTGGTATAAAATATTACTATTTATACTTACTTGAGAGTAAGGATATAGACAAGATTGTTCTATATAAATAAATTTAGAATCAACTTATTATCGAAAACAAGGTGGTTCGAAGTCATATCAGAGATGAATATGTGTTTCCATTTCTAAATTTATGTGCTAAACTTAGAATAAGACACAAATTTATTGTTCTTGATACTCCAACAAGAGAATTGTTGAAAGAAAAGAATCGTGCCTTAGAAAATATGGTTAATGTCATGTTCTTAAGTCCTGGTTTATGCCATGAGATATGGGAGAAAGCGATTATATCGGCTACTTATCTTTTAGATAAGATCCCTTATAAAGAAAGTAAGATAGTTCTTATGAACTATGGATGAGAAGAAGACTATCTTATAAGTATTTACAAATGTGGGGGATATCTAGTTAAGATATTTGTATTGAACCCCAAGGTTCAAAAGATTTAACCTGAAACTATGAATTGCATATTCTTAGTATATGCTCATAACAGTAGTGCTTATGGTTTCTTTATGTATGTTAATATATACAAGGATATGATAATGGAATAAAGAAGTGCTTCTTTCTTTGAAAATATATTTCCTTGTTAACAAAGTAAATTGGAAAATCATCTAGAATAGATGACGAAGTTATCCAAGATCAGAGACAACGAGATGATAATGATCTCCAAGATGAGAGACAAGATCAACCCAAGGAAGAATTGGTTGAACCTAGAAGAAGCAAAAGGGCAAGAACCGAGAAACGTTTGGACCCGATTTTGTTTCTTTTATAGTAGAAAATGAACCTACTTCTTATCAGAAGCAGTAACTTCCTCGGAATGGCTCGATGGAAAGAAGCCATTAAAAGTGAAATAGATTCTATTTTACAAAATCATACTTGGGAGCTCGTGGATTTACTTTCGGGTTGTAAACCACTAGGCTATAAATGGATCTTCAAAAAGAAGATGAAAGCCGATGTCACCATTGATAAGTACAAAGCAAGATTGGCAAGAAGGTCTAGATTACTTTGATACTTATTTTACGCGAATAACCTCAGTTAGGATGATACTTGCTATTGCCGCATTAAGAAATTTGGAAGTGCATCACATGGATGTGAAAATGAGATTTCTAAACGAGGATTTAGAAAAAGTACTATACATGAACCAACCTGAGGGTTTCATGGCTCCTATACTAGAGAGCAAAGTTTGTAGGCTTGTTAAGTCATTATATGGCTTAAGGCAAGCTCCTAAACAATGACATAAAATTTCTTGACCATATCATGTAAGAATGTGGATTCAAAATTAATGGATGTATGTGTGATCAATATGCACTTTTTGTTTATACATATATGTTATACTTATCACTAGAAGTGAAAACAAAGAAAAAAAAATCCACTAATGACATGTTGGAGTCAAGATTTGACATGAACTTCATTAGTTGTTGGATATGGTTCTTGAAACTAAGATTATGTGAACCAATATTGATTTGATTTGAAGTTAAAAACATTATAAGGACAATATTCTTCAAAGGTTCAATGTAGGGGATTCTGGCCTAGCTAAATTCAGTGATATCTTTTTAATTCTATTTAAAATATAGGTAAAGGTGTTGCCCATTTTGAATACTCAAAGAATATTAGGTATCTTATGTGTGTAATAACGTGTGTGTGACCTGAGTTTATAACTAGGTCAAGTATACCAGTAATTCAAGTGATGATCATTTGAATAGTATTACACGAGTACTATGATACCTTGAAATTGCATTATGGAAGATATACGGCTGCTATCAAATGATAGAGTAATGCAAATTTGGATTCTTACTTAAAAGAATCCAGATCCACTAGGGCGGATGTACTTACGCTAAGTGGGAAGCTATATCTTAGAAATCTTAAAAGTATTTCAAAAAGACGTCTATAGCTATATCTTAGAAATCATTTGAGTTAAATTTATAGAATATGCGAGATATTTACGTTAATTCATAAAGGACATACCAAGATGGCGTAAACCGGTAACGACCATGTTTATAAAGTGTGATAGTCAATTGAATTTTGACAAAGCTCATATCACAATGTAAAATGGTATCGAGACATATCCATCATAGATAGTGATTGGTGCGACAACTACTCTCAAATAGAGTTATCAGGACTGACTACGTAAAGTCAATGGATAACATTGCGGATCCGCTTATAAAAGGCTTAAGCAGAGAGTTAGTTAGTGAGTCGTCTAAAGGAATGTGACTAAAGCCCTCAAAGGAATGAGCTTCTATAAAGGAAAATCTAACCCAGTTGACCGGAGATCCCAAGATCTGGGTTCAATAGGACAACCTAATTATAGAAATGTGTGGGAAGTCACTGTAGGGGAGTTACTTAATATTGTAACTTCCTAGTCCATTCTTATAAAATGTGACTTGTTAAGAGGTTAAACATATGACTTTAATGATTCAAGATGAAATCATAAAGCATAATGATTCAAGATAAAATCGAAAAACATATGTTTTTAATGATTGAAGATGAAATCACCTATGTGAGAGAGAAGTGAGGTCGCTTCGAAAGGAAATGTGGAGGGCGCAATTTCTAAGAGCTCTTGTAGAACCAGGCTAATGTTTAGGACCATAATGAACATGACTATGAGAACTTGACAGTGTCAGAGAGAGTCTTGTGTGAGTGTGTAATGTCGTCTATGTAAACAGAGGCTGAGTTCAAGGACATCGCGTCTACTCAGATCTAGGAGATTAAGTGCATCTCACAAGGGAAGGTTCAAAGGGTCACACCTACCTATCATATGCAAGACTTAACTGTTGGAATTCCATCAAAACTTTTGTGTATTTAACTGATCTCTATTCATGTGGGGGATTGTTGGAAAATTTAGTTGGCAAAGTGATTTTTGACTAACTTTGGACACAATTATCTATATATATGTGTCATAAATATAAGTAATAGTTTGTAAGTTTACGTTCTCCTTGTAGAGAGTTTCACAATTAACTTTTATGTGTCCAAAATGGAGTTGATGTGAATAAGATATCGCGTCTCAAAGTTAAGCATTCGATACCATGCTTAAAGAGGAATTTATGTTTATTTTCTATCCCACATCAGTGGGATGAGTAAACTTGTGAGAACTCTATAGTGTATAAATAGAGGCCCTAATCATATATCTTTGAAACAAATTAAATCTATAAGTATTATTGATTTCCAACTTATGGAGTACACATCTGGAAAGGTGATATTCCAAACAGTTTGTTAAGTCTGGCAGTACAACTTACTGTTTCGGTTGTTGTACCCTGGGAAATAGACGGCGAATATGTTTTAAAGGGAGCGTGTCAAATACGTGCCTCAGCTTTTTAGTGCTAAGCGTATCAAACACACGTGCCTCGAAGAGTGTTTCCTTGATGGTGATCTAGTAAGTCCTTTTACTATTTTACTATTTTCTTTATTTATCGTTTATAGTGTATGTCTTCTGCTTTTACTCTCATTATGTGTGTTTTATATCTGTTAATCATTTATTAATTGTAATCTGATTTTATTTTAATAAAAGTATACATGTTTTCCTACAATCCTAGAACAGATTCTGTGTTACAGAATTAAAAAACACTTTCTTAAAATCGGATTAATATTATTAACAGATTTTATATTTATAAACTATTTTCTGTCAAAACCAAGATTGAGTTTCTTTAGAAATCAGTTATAATTAAACAGATTTTTAACTTATAGACTTGGAATTACAGATCTATAATGATTTTAAAAAACAGTTGTTGAGATTAATTTATTTTGAAACCAAAATTGAGTTTCTATTAAACTGATCTATTGATTCATATAAACCAAGATTGAGTTTCTTTGAACAGATCCGGGAAAACTATAACGATTTTAAAAAGCAGTTGTTCAGATCAATTTATTTTGAAACCAAGATTGAGTTTCTATTAAACTGATCTATTGATTCATTGAAACCAAGATTGAGTTTCTTTTAAGCAGATCTGGTACAACTATAACGATTTTAAAAGCATTTGTTCAAATCAATTTATTTTGAAACCAAGATTGAGTTTCTATTAAACTGATATATTGATTCATTGAAACCAAGATTGAGTTTCTTTGAAGCAGATCTGGTACAAGGTTATAGAAATCGGGATTGAATTTACTTGGATACCAGTTTATAACAGTTTATATAACCGCTTGTGTTTGATCTGTCAGGATGCCAAACATGATTGTGACTACTCATGTGAACGTAACTGGTGCGCCGGTTACCAACACAGTTGCTAATCATGTTGAAAAACTATAAAAATTCAATGGGCAGAATTTTAAGAGGTGCCAACAGAAGATGTTCTTCTATCTCAGAACTTTGAACCTTGCGCGGTTCTTAAATGAGACTACACCTCAGGTGGAACCTCCTAAGGAAGGTCAACCCTCTAATGCACAGGCTGTGAAAGCATGAAAACATTCAAAATATGGTGTCACAACTAAGTTCTGAATGGTCTGGTGAACTCTTTGTACAACGTGTACTGCAAGACCATGACTGCCAAAGAATTATGGGAGTCATTGGAATGTAAGTACAAAACAAAGGATGCTGGTACAAAGAAGTTCTATAGAAACCTTGTTGAGTTTCTTTAGAAGAGTTGATCTACTGAAACCTTGTTGAGTTTCATTGTAGAAATAGATCATGTGAAATAGATCTATTAAGATCTTCTTAATGGAAATTGACAACATCATATTACATATGTGTTTTTTGTTAAAAAAACATTATGTAATAGGCGATATTGTTTACTTGTTTAGTCGAAACACTTCCTTTAAAGTGGTTTTGTATAATGGATCTTAAAAAACATTAGTGTTTTAAACAAAAGTCAATTAAAATCATTTTTGTTGAGAAACACTATGTGATTAAGCACGTTGTTAATAGTACCAAATTAGTTTCAAACTAATCATGGGACCTCATATTAACATTTGGAATGTCACGAGTGACATCTAAAGGATTTGCTCCCGAACTTGTTAAAAGGGAGACCGATACTCTAGCTACGTGTACGGTAGATGCTTTGAAGCATTCAGAAACCTTATGTGTCATAACTATGCATTATATGGTCTGAATGACATGAGAACTGAGGCCATGAGGAAATCCGACCTTAGATAATGATGGATTAGCACTTCGGTATCATGTCATGTATATAGTGATAAGAGTTTGATTAACTCTTTTAATGTAGTTGAGAATGGAGAGAACGAATTTGGGCAACTCTCAAACTGCTAATATCAGGGCAAAATGAGATGTGATTCACATCTGGAAAAGAGTTTAAGTTAACCAACGCGTTGTACGTGCCGGAGATTCGTAGGAATCTTGTGTCCAGATGGTTACTTAATGAAATTTGGCTTTCATCTTGTGTTTGAATCGAATAAAAATTAAGTTAAGGAATAACATAATTTGAGTCCGTACGGGTTACGCCTTTAAAAATGTATAAGCTGAATGTATTTTCTAATGGTCATTTCAGTAAAATGAGTATAAATTTAGCTTATTTGATTGTTTAAATGTATGGCATGGCTGACTCGGACATGTTTTAAAGTTTAAATCGATACATGTTGTCTAATTAAACTAAATTGGATACCCATTTTTGTATTGACACGGACTACAAAACTAAAACTTGTGTTGAAGCCAAATTGACAAGATTGTCTTTTCTCTCGGTTGAACGGAAATAACTGAACCCCTTGATATGATTCACACGGTTTTATGTGATTTGAAATTGATACCTACTAAGGTAGCGAATAGCGAGTACTTCATTATATTTGTTGATGGTGGTACAAAATATTGCTATTTACACTTACTTGAAAGTAAGGATATAGACAAGATTGTTCTATATAAGTAAGTTGAGAATCAACTTATTATTGAAAACAAGGTGGTTCGAAGTCATATCGAAGGTGAATATGTGTTTCCATTTATAAATTTATGTGTTAAACTTATAATAAGACACAAATTTATTACTCTTGATACTCCAACAAGAGAATTATTGAAAGAAAACAACCGTTTCTTAGAAGATATGGTTAATGCCATGTTTTTAAGTCCTGGTTTAAGCCATGGCTTGTGGAGGAAAGCGATTATATCGGCTACTTATCTTTTAGATAAGATCCCTTGTAAAGAAAATAAGATAGTTCTTATGAACTATGGATGAGAAGAAGACTATCTTATAAGTATTTACAAATATGGGGGGATATCTAGCTAAGATATCTGTATTGAACCCTAAGGTTCAAAAGATTTGACATGCAACTGTGAATTGCATATTCTTAGTATATGCTCATAACAATAGTGCGTATGGTTTCTTTGTGTATGTTGATATACACAAAGATACGATAATGTAATAAAGAAGTGCTTCCTTTTTTGAAAATATATTTCCTTGTTCACGAAGGAAATTAGAAAATCATCTAGAATAGATGACGAAGTTGTCCAAGATCAGAGACAACGAGATGATAATGATCTCCAAGATGAGAGACAAGATCAACCCAAGGAAGAAGAGGGTGAACCTAGAAGAAGCAAAAGGGCAAGAACGAGAAATCGTTTGGACCCGATTTTGTTTCTTTTATGGTAGAAAATAAACCTACTTCTCATCGAGAAGCGATAACTTCCTCAGAATGGCTCAATGGAAAGAAGCCATTAAAAGTGAAATAGATTCTATTTTACAAAATCATACTTGGGAACTCGTGGATTTACTTTCGGGTTGTAAACCACTAGGCTATAGATGGATCTTCAAGAAGAAGATGAAAGTCGATGGCACCATTGACAAGTATAAAGCA
>BQNB010062028.1:0-11475 GCA_026074375.1 Tanacetum coccineum
CGTTTGATTGAAGGTCCGGAGCTCATCGAGATTACTAATGAGAAAGTGGCTGTTGCTAAGGAGAAATTGAAAGAGGCTAGATCGCGACAGAAGAGTTATGCTGATAAGCATAGACGTGACTTAGAGTTTCAAGTTGGAGATCGTGTATTTCTGAAGGTTTCACCATTCAGAGGAGTTAAACGTTTTGGGATCAAGGGCAAGCTCAGTCCTCGATCCATCGGTCCGTTTGAAATTTTGGAACGTATTGGAGAGATTTCGTATCGTTTGGCGCTTCCTCCGCAGTTATCGCACGTTCACGATGTCTTTCATGTATCTCTTTTGAGGGGATACCATTATCATCCATTGCATGTCGCATCTTATCCTTTTGATCAAATTCAACTTGATATGTCTTTGTCCGAGGAACCTGAATCCATTCTAGATCGTCAAGAGAGAGTCATGAGAAACAAAGTTATTCCTTTTGTGAGGATTCTTTGGAAGAATCACCCAGAGCGTGAGGCTACCTAGGAGACCGAAGAGTCTATGCGAGCTAGTTATCCTCATTTCTTTGTCTAGTTCGGTATGTTTTCGTTTTGTTCTCATTCGTTCTCATTCCGGTTCATTTCAATTTTCGAGGACGAAAAAAAAAATTTAGAGGGGAAGAAGTTGTAAAACCTAAAATCTCAACAAGTGTAAAATTACCAAAATACCCCTAATTCAAGAAAATCCATAAGAGCTTAAATAAATTTCGTTTTAATTATAGAAATTATGAAAATACAATATATGGCAATTATGAAAATTTATGTAAGAATAAAATACTTTATATTATGTAAGAAAAATAATTAATAATTTTATAAATAAACTTTAGCCGAAATATATGAATTTAATAATTTATATATTACAAATTTAATTAAAGAAAATAAGGATAATAACCAAAATAATTTGGTTAATTTTAAAATCAGTTTTAGTCAAATTGAAAGACCCATAAACTCGGCATAATCCTTTTATAATATCCTTTATTCATTTTCATTTGATAAATCCTAAATACAAAATCCCGAAACCCTAATAAAATCTAAAAGAGGCGGCATAGAATTTTCCAAGGGCTGGAACGATTTTTCTAAGGTGATTTGAAGGTCAAGGAGTGTGGGAAAAATAGTGGGAAGTTTGTGGAGTGATTGGTTCGATTGTGGTATTGTTTTGGGTTCGAATTAAGCAACCGGGTTCAATAATTCATTAAATCATCAAGAATCATCAAAGGTATTTTTGTATCTCATTTATCATCATTATAATCCATAATATACCTGGGAAAAATGTTCATGCATTTTATATTGATCGAAATAATTAAAACATATTGAAAACCCTAATTTCGAAATGAATATGAAATCGGCATATATTATATTTGTAAAATTTATTTTATATTTTTCTAAGATTGTTCATATCACATATGACTCAGATAAATTGTTAGAAAAATTTAGGAAGGATTCGAATAATTATTGGGGATTTATCATTGTTTGCCGATTTCGAATTAAAGGAAAAAGGAAAGAAATAAAATTAGGGTTAGGGTTTTGATAATTTTTCCAGGTGAATTTAATGCCAATGATTGGGAAATAATTGTGTTTGTGATTGGGAAAAATTTAATTAGGGTTTTAGTGATTTAATTGAATTGCCGAATTGATATTTAAAGTATAAGGACTTGTTTTGTAATTTCTGAAACTATGGGGTCTGTTTTAGACATGTTATTATATTTAATATATTCTGTATAAAATAAGTTGGGGGGTATAAAATGTCATATTGATATTATTTTGGATTAAAATGGTTAATTTCATATAATAAGTAATTAGAAATTAATTAATTAAAATAGAGGGACTAAAATTGTAAATTCTGAAAAGTGGAAGGTTTGATTAGTATCTAATGTATAAAGTATGATTTTGTCATAATTGAATCTATAAGGGCTTGTTTTGTAATTATGGATAATTAAAGATAATGTTTAATTAATTAATAAACCAAAAGGACTAAATATGTAAATTATGTAAAATTAAGGGTTTGACTTGTAAATACAGAAAATGGAAGGTATAATCTGAATAAAATGTGAAACTTTGATATTTACACTTTTAACCTTGAAAATTGTTGATTTTGCATATTAAACCCTAAAATATGGAAAGTTGTCATATTTAACCCTAAACTTGTAAGGTTGACATATTAAGTCCCTAAGCTATTCAAAATACTTAATAGAATCTCAAATGATGAATATTACTAATTTTGGAAACTTACTAAAAATGGAAAGTTACTAAAAATTTGAATTCCTGTGGTGTTATCTTGATTATGCTATTGCTTGGAATAAGGACAGAAATTCTGACCTATCGTTAAGGTTGTCAGACATAATTCCTCTCGTATCTTGATTACATATGTGAAGGCTACATTTCTCTGAGCCTTTTATCTTGTTCTCTATATGAATCGTTATTATGTTCTATTTGAACCTACAATGCTACCTTGATAATTTGAACCTTTGTATTGAACCTTTGCAATGATCCCTTTAAATGAACTTTGAATATGACTGTTTTTTCGAACCCTTACCCTTCAGTTTGAGACCCGGCCACTATTTGTTTCCCTTAGCCATGAAGGTTAACATGTCCGTGCCATTGATGCACCTTTGGCATGACTCATGTGTGGTGAGTGATTTCCCATTCCTCGCAACCGTCCCCCCTTTTGATATTATATGCGCATTATGAAGATTAGTTGTTTGTTTTAAGGGGCGTATTGGATGCTCTCCAAGATTTGTTTTGTATCGAGGAAAATGACATTTAGATTATATGTATATTTGAGGTGACTGATGAATGGTGGCAATCCACTCTTTCACATTTTAGGTGGACTCGCGACTCCATGGTTTTACTATGACATGATTTGTTTGGGCTTGGTAATTGGACTTGATTTGATTTTCAATATGTTCATCTTAACTACACTATATGAATTTGACTTCTGATTTGTCTTCTGATATTTGATATCCCTTGATCATGTCTTGTATATCCTTTTGTACCTTAATATCGTAACCTTTGATTTTCCGTTATCTTTTGCGTTCGTTTATATATATATTTCACATGTAGGCATTGTAAGCTCATCGCACTTTCTTTTCCGCGGCATGTAAACTAAAGCTAGGAGCTGGGTTGCTTTCGGGATATGATGCTGAGTGTAGACTTACCCTAAGAGATCTTAGTTTTGATCATATAATTGTTACTTTTCGAAGACATTCTTAATTCAGGTTATTTCGTTTGGATATGTCTGTCTATTAAGAACTAATGTACCTTAGAGTCGTGTTGACTTGATTTTCATTATGGTTATTAATTTGAGACTTCCGCTGTTTATTATGCTTAGTTATTGATTATGTATGCCTATTGATTCACAGTGGGGAGAGTCAACAAACATCCATATTTTAATACTTCTACCCTTAGGGTTGGAGGCGTTTACATCAACCTCCTAATCTTTCTTAAGACACCTTTAGAAAAATGTAAGAACACTTGTATTTGATCTATAAAATGAAAGTATGGATGTGTTATGGGAGATGGTTTTTGAGCTTGATATATGTAAGAGAAATGAGAGTAATGTGTGAAAAAATTTGTTAAGAAATAAAATGATAATGATTTAAATGTTTTCTAGTTTTAAGGTGCTTTATATATGGCCTTAAACTAAGTTTAATGAACTCTTTTAAGAATTAACTAGGGTTAAGTTAAAGGAAAATATCTAAAAGATATTTTTAATAAATATCTAAAAGATATTTTTGATAAATATCTAACAAATATCAAAAAAATATCTAGGGTTATTTAGGGCATATTTAGTGATTTGTGATTTCAGGGTTCGCCTAAACGTGTTTTATGCGAAACTCAACGTTTTACATAACCGACAAAATAAAATATAAAAAGTTGGATACTACTTTCCTAAAATATATATGGCTTGCTTACGAATACTTAATTCGATTGGTGTCCGTTTACATTAATCGTTTGATTTTTATTTACGCGATTTAACCAGAGACTTCATATTGGCGGGGCGCGGCGAACGCGTATGAAAAAAAAATAATTCGTAAATAGATGACTCGAAAATGACATGAAAAATACGGGAATGTTACAGATAAACAGCCAATAATTCTTTTTGATATGTTGGATAGAGCACGAATGTTTAGTGACAATTGTTACTATGGAGCGAAATCAATAGTGACCCTCTTGTTGCAAAAACTGCTCCAAGTCGCCACCCGATAGCGATATTTCCACATTGAATAATTGTTGAAAATTTGGCAAAAACAGGAGCATGTATCATAGCTTTCTTCAATGCCTTAAATGCCCTTTGTGCAGACTCATTCCGCTAAAAAGTATTCTTCCTTAACAAAGCAGTTAGTAGTTGACTCACAATATCATTATTTTGATGAACATTTTATAGTAACTAGTCAAACCAAGAAACCCTCTTAGTTATTTAACAGTGTTTGAGACAGGCAATTCTTGTCATTGCTT
This sequence comes from Tanacetum coccineum, assembly GCA_026074375.1. Lineage (NCBI taxonomy): Eukaryota > Viridiplantae > Streptophyta > Magnoliopsida > Asterales > Asteraceae > Tanacetum > Tanacetum coccineum. Next base: position 4,473 of record BQNB010062028.1, read on the forward strand.
GTATCAACGCAGTATAACATGCCACAATACACACACTTTGAAGCAGCAAAAGTAACACTTACTCTTTATAGCAAACAAGAACTTTTCCTTCACAATCGTCCATAAAGAGATTCCAAGCGCATTACACCAATACAAGAATGTCATCAAATAAAACTAAAGTGAACTTTTTACAAAAAAATGGCACGGCGCCACTTAACTATCGGAAAGTGGCGAGGAAAAGGACAAGAAAAACATACCGATTACTTTATAATTTTGTTGTTAGTTTACAAATGGAACCCTATTTTGGAACACTATCTACTACCCCATAAACATAACTAATTTTAAACACAACTTTCTCTATCAAAACACATACTCTTTATCAAAATATAAGTGATTCATCATTTTCCGATACTTTCAATCTCGATTATCAAAGTGACATCGAGACAATTTTAAAAGTTGTTCAGTTGACCAATCGTTGCAACAACAAGCTGGAAGTTCACGTACCCGACATATCTACCGTAGTGTGATAAAATTTTGGATGTATCACTTTTGAATACTACAACTAATTGGATATATTACCCAAAATATTTTGGATTACAATTTTACGTCATATGTCGAGAATAAGAGCAGCCTATTTTTTTAGGCAATGAAACTTGCGATATAGCAGAGTTTTCAGTCCTTCCCCCCCCCCTGCGTTTATTTTTTGGCCCGGCAGTTAAATCTTATGATGCGACCCGATTAGGTGCGTGGGTTAAGGTAATGAGTGTTTTAGGGTTATATGAAATGCACGCGGTGCATGCCGATTTCATAACAGGATTTTGAAACGGTGGTCCAGTCGCGACGAAGAGGGTAGCGGATCAAGCAGAGCTACTTAGAGAGCGAAGGGACACGGGGCTGCAGATTGCATAACTGGGGGGAGGCGATGTTGGAAATAGTCGGAGGGGAAAGGTGTTGTGTGATAGGGCCAAGAAGATCGGTTATTTATAATGTCCGCGGAACGGGGATGAGGAGGAGGCGGTAGGGGGGGCGGGGGCGTGAGCTGAGGGCGGGGAGAGATACGATGGGACAACGAGAGGTAGGAGGGAGTGGCGGGAAAGAACGCTAGAACAAAGACACAAAGTGGTCAACGTAAGCTATTGAAGGGGGTGGGAGGAGTGGGGGGGGAGCGCCGAACATCAATAAGCAAAATTAGTTATTAATAATTGAAGTACTTTTTTAATTTTTAATGTTTATTAAATTTAGTATGTTTTTAAATTTTCATATTGCACTTTGTATTTTATTCACTAAATATAATTTAGTTTTTTTTGAAATAAGAAAAATAAAATAAAATTGTTTGTGGGTGGGTCACAAACGAGGGAAATGGCATGCCACTAGTGAATGATTGTTTTGGTGTGTGAGTGTAAAAAATGGAGATACTGAGATGGCACTTAGGTGACACTGAAAAGTGATATTTGACATGTTACCATACCCGATGCTAAGAAGTCTAACACCATAAAGTAAAGAATTAACTGTTGGTAGAAATATTACATTACATATTTAATCTATACATTATCTTCATGTTTTGGTGATGACAAACCCCATATTTTTATGTAACTTATAACACTTAACTAAATGTGCTTAAGTTCTCGTAATCAAAAATCATCAATTCATACGTCAACATCTTTCGACGTCTCATTTTTCTTCAACAACAAATTTAGAGTTGCCACCCACGTAAATCATTAAAGTTGAACAAACAAACTTTAATTGTTGAATGATTCAAAGAAATTTTTTTATTTTTCCAAACCTTACATTTTTTTTATAAAAGATGTGAACAAACATTTTTAAAAACACATACAAAATAGTTTTTGTATTAATAAAGGAAATATTTTATTCAAAATAAACAATTTGAATTCAAAATATCTACCAAAAAACGCCTAGAAAAATCCAGAAAAACCTCCCACAAAAAGACAAAAAAGGGAGCGACTGAAAAACGGTGCCCCCTTAAATTAAATAAGAGACCGGCCAAATTAAAGGGGACCGCCCTTGTATAATTAAGGGGACCGCCCAAATAAAAAATTAATATTTTTCCCTATAAATAGTGGACTGTTTCCACAGATTTTCTCACCTCTTTGCACATAGTTTTTCTCAGATCTAAACTCTTCTGTTCAAGCGTTTAATGTCTTTATTAATCACTTAACAGTTATACGTTTGTTTTAAATGTGATCCAATCATCCATCCATTTCAAGTAAAGAGAATAAACTCTCGCTATCATCAAGATGCGAGTTTTGTTGTTTAGTTTAGTGCATTCCCGTGACTGTCTTACATTTCACAATGTATAGGATCGAGTCCATGTATTCCAAACTTTGTGTAAGTAGTTAGATCAATGGTGGATCATAAGAAGGTATGTTAGATCATAATGATCTTGGTAGTGCCTTGGTGATGTAAAGTTGTGAAGTGTAGGGAAGATGTGAAGTGTAGTGAAGTTGTGAAGTGTAGGGAAGTTGTGAAGTGAAGAAGTTGTGTAGTTGTAAAGTTGTGTTGTGAAGTCGTGTAAGTAGTGAAGAAGTTGTGAAGTCGTGATAGATTGGTTCTAGCTAAGATTAGAACTCGACATCTAGCTTAGTGTCGGAAATTGATATAAGCAACGTTGTGTACGGTTTTCTCCGCCTAAAGGAGCTTGTTTGACTATGATATAACTCTCGAGTTATGATGCACGGGAGTGGAGTAGCGAAGAGGTTGCTTCGTGACCGAACCACAATTAAATCACGTGTCCCGGTTTTGCAAATCTTTTTCTTATCTCTTTTACAAATTATAACATGCATTTACCGCTCAAATTTATAATTGTCATTGTTTTGTGTTGCTTAGAAGTTTTGATTGTGTTTGTGTCATTGATTGATGTGAACATTGATGTGAATATGTATTGTTGGTATAGAATTTATATAAACACTCTTTATATTATATCACGCTTGATCGGTGATTTGATACGAAACATTTTTAAGATTTTAAAAGGAAAACGTATTCACCCCCCCCCCCCCCTCCTCCTACGATTTCCACATTAACAAAATAAAATTTAACATCAACCAACATGAAAAACTTTTGTATAGTTATAAAACGTTTTTATACGTTTGTGTACGTTTTCGTACGTTTTATACGTTTTTATCCGTTTTTGTAAGTTTTTACACATTTTTGTACGTTTGAAAACGTACAAAAACATAAAAAGATGTACAAAAACGTACTAAAGCGTATAAAACATAATAAAACGTATCAAAACAGATAAAACGTATGAAAACGTAAAAAACATATCAAACGGATAAAATCGTGTGAAAATGTTTGAAAACGCACGAAAACGTACAAAAACGTATAAAACATCTAAAAACGTACCAAAACTTAGAAACGTAAAAAAAAGTACAAAAGCAGATAAAACGAACACGTAAAAAAACGTACGAAAACGGACAAAACGTACAAAAACGGATAAAACGTATAAAAACGTAAAAGAACATATAAAACGTTAAAAAAAATGAATCATTAGCTTTTAACCTTAGGGTTATTATTATAAGATAAATAAGTGTGAAAATGGATGGGGGTGTTTTAAATGAAAATGGTGAAAAAAAATAAATTGTTTTGTAGTTTTGCGTATTAAAGTAGGAATGTAGATTTTTTTAGAACGGCAATTTTAATTATCTCGCAATATCATATCACAAATCTATTTCACATGTACTAAGCAGGAACAACCATTTGGTTGGAAAGCTTATCACACTACATGGGCAGGGACGGAACCAGGACACAATTAGACTAGGTGCATTTACGAAAATTATACGAAACAAGGAACGCAAATTTTTGGGACCAGGTGCACTTAGGAAAAATTTAACAAAATTTAACACTACGCCACAAGATTTAACAATATTTAACACTATGCCGCAAAATTCCATGGGGGTCCCGGGACCCCCCGGGACACCCCCTGGTTCCGTCCCTGTACATGGGGTACCATTGGGACACAAACCCTTTGATGAGATTTTGTGTTTTGTAGAGTTTTGTTGAAAAATGATGATTTAAACGCGATCTATATATTTTTTTTTACACAAAACATTTTGTAAGGTGTCCGCACCTATATATCCTCTATTTCTCTTAAAAAAAATTCCAAATGATATACAAAAATATTTTTGGCATGAATAAGCATGGGCATATCCCGAATAGACTTTAGCCAAACATTTTAGCTCGTCTACAAAATCTTATAATGCGTGAGCAACAACAGGTCATGGTTTCATTAGCTAATGATCACCTTTTTGTCATTCACAATTTCACATCACTTAAGAGTTAAGATTCATGTGCATTCACGTAGACACATTTTGACCTAAGATCAACCCTAGAATCAAAAGTAATCAAATATCGAAGTAATGATTTTAGATGAGATATTATCATATTCTTTAGTTGGATAGAATGGGATTGAAAAGTTTTGTTCCTTAAACATCAAAATCAAGTGGAGTTAGGATAGGGATTAATACATTACCATCATTAATATAATATGCTTAGTGGGTAATACACTAAGGGTGTGCTTGGTTGAAGGTTTTAGTGGGTAAAGAAAGATAAAGGAAATGATTAAGGGTGGTTGGTAAACTATAATGCAATAAGTCATTACCTAGTTTTGGGTAATGAAGCATTCCTCATGAAATTGAGGGGTATGGGAAACAAACTTTTGTAACTTCCACTTCTTACTTTTTCTCTTCATGTCCTGCTCACAGATTAATTTTCTAACTGTTGTTTTTTAATTTTTGTTTATATTTCATAATTATTTTATTTAATAAGGAATTTTGATGATAATATCATAGTATTGCATTATATTCCTTTACCCTTTCCTTTTGTCATTCCTTAAAATGAACCAAGCACCCCCTAATTCTATCGAAGATTCTTAACTTTATGAATGATGATCTCCATCATCCTTTAATTAGGTTTCAGATGGAAGCTACTTTAAAGGTGACAAGTGTGTATTAATTAATAAGTTACAAATCTTTCGAATGGTGCATCTCGTTTTGTCTCTAAGCGCCCAACGGCCAATGAAAGGCAGAAATTGCGAAAAGGTTGTGATGACGTATACTAAGTGTTCCAAGCCTCTGGGCTTGGGTCATATTATTGCTCGGATTTTTGGGCCCAACCTGTCAATAACGGGCCGTAGTAAAAACCAATCTCGCGTGGGCCTCGGCCCGAACCCAGTGATCCGTCCGCGGATCCAGTTATAGACAATCCGTCCGCGGATCCACCTATAGGACGATCCGTCCGCAGAAAACATCTGCGTCCGTTCAACACGATTGTCGCGGACCCTTCCCCGACAAGGGACCCACTCTAGCCAATACTAGGAAACCCTAGTACTAGACACCTATAAATAGGGATCACAATACACCCCAAAAGGTACACAGTTATTCTTATTCCCTCTGACATATACTCTGACAATATGAATACTTACTCTCACTCCGGAGTCTAATCGTGGGGTCCGTCCCCACGGTAAGACTAACGGTTTACTTTTAATTGTGTAGAAAATCATCACTTCCCTTGCTCTTGTACAAGATTGAGCATTTGAGTCATTTGGAGGCCTGGCCCGACAAAGGACTTCAACACCTTGCTAAACCCGACACGAAACTTGTACTAACAAGTGGCGCCATCCGTGGGACCCTTACGCAACCACGATTCTCTAAAAACTCACCATAAGCACTCACGAACAAATCACAAACAATCCCACGTCCGCCGTGAGGAACACAGGGGGAAGGAATGGTCCCCAGGGTCTTGAGGAACCTATGTCTGATGAGGTTCTTAGGGAAATGTACGACAAGAATTATCACCAACTCTTGCCGCTCATCGCCGAAAAGATGCAAAAAAGAAAAAGAGTAGAAAGACAAACTCAACGCAGTGAAAGCACGACTGATCTATGGCGAAGAGTCCGGAATTAAGGTAAGAAGCCATGAAAAATCGCACTACTCTGAATCTAAGACACCAACCGCCCGAACAGAACCTAGAAGAAGGCACGGAGATAGGTATTCCCAAAGCCCATCACCACACGCCAGTGTTTTCAAAAGGCTTAAGAGGTATAGATCCCATTCACCGCGGCCCCGGCCCCGGCAGGAAGGAGGCGTGTTTAATAGGTTGGGAAGAAATGAGCCAGTTACATCCGCATGTTCTGGTAGTCGTCAACGGAGTCCCCAAGCAAAAAGAACTGAGGTAGAAGCAAGAAGGCGTCAACAAAAGGTAACACCATCTCGTACGACTAGCCAATATTCAAAGAGTGAAGATAGTGAAGGGGGTCACTGGAAATCTGAATCAAGAAGACAGAGATCGAACACCTATGAAGATGATCTCTCCCAGCCTTGGACATGTGAGGAAAGAAACCCCTTCACACCTCGGATCCGGCATTTTAGTCTCCCAAGGACTAGGATGCCTAGCCACGTCAAAACATACGATGGAAGTGGAGATCCAGAGGATCACCTAAAGCTATTTCAATCGGCCGCAAAAACAGAAGGTTGGGCAATGCCGACGTGGTGCCACATGTTCAACTCAACCCTCACCGGAAATGCTAGAGTTTGGTTTGACAAACTACCAAAAGAGTCGATCGATAGCTATGAAGATCTAAGAACAGCGTTTAGGGAAAACTATCTTCAGTAAACAAAGCACATCAAGGATCCGGTGGAGATACATCACATCAAGCAAAGAGACGGAGAGTCTACGGAGGACTTCATGGAAAGATATAAGGCAGAAGTCCTGGACGTAGAAGGAGCTCCGGAATGCATGAGAATCTCTGGGTTTATGCACGAAGTAACCCACCCTGGGTTAATCAAGCATCTATCTGAAAGAATTCCGAGATCTATAGACGAAATATATAGAATGACTACGTCTTTCCTATAAGGAGAAGTTGCTGCACTCAGTCACAGGCAGAGAAATGTATCTTCATCATGGAAACCGTCAGAGGGGGGGAACAAACCGAATTTCAAGAAAGGCTTCAAAAACAAATAAAGACTGGATCGTAAGCCATATAGATTTTCACTCCTCACCAAAACACCAA
>BQNB010062028.1:11612-36239 GCA_026074375.1 Tanacetum coccineum
ATAGATCACAATACAAAAAAAAGAGAAAAGGAAGAAAGAAGTTCCAGGCTTCCTTGCCACTCAAGGTGGTAGGTCAAGGGCTGATTTAGACTCCTACTAGCCAAACAAAAAACAACACAGACTAATTAACAATAAGAGACAAAAAAAATTAAAGAGAGGTGTTACAGAGCAGATCCAGCAAGCAGCGAAAGACAATCACCCCCTCTTCTTGATTCACTTAGTCAAGAAGGAGATGAATACCCAGAATCACCCACAATCACCAAGAAATAAGAAATCCCCAATTAAGACAAATTAGGGTTTTGAGAAACCCTTAATTTTGACCAATCAAGGAATTGAGCAATCGAAACACCAATTAACCATGAAGAACACCAGATCCACCAATCAGACAACAAGATCCACCTCTTTCCAAGAAAACCCCCAAAAAATCAAGAACCCTAATCGATCAATCAAGAACCAAAAACAATCAAGATGATTGCAATGGCTCTGATACCATGTAAACAATCTTAAACTCACAGATCTAAACTCAGACATGCACACAACCAACCACCCCTTTTGTGCTTTTGTTATCAAAATCAAGAAGACAAGTCTCCAACTGGATGCTTGCCAATACAATACAAAAGAAATACAAGCTATCTCTTTTAGGAAGACACAACTTTATCCTCACTATAAAATTCACTCAATATCGCTCAGAAATCACTTCTAAATCAAATAAAGAGATTGATTTAGAAGGTATACAAGACAAAGACTTAAAGAACAATAAGACGGCTATGGAACAATTTGAGAGAGAAAATTGAAATATAACTGAATAATGAAACCCTAGAAGATGAGACTCATATATATAGCCAGCTAACTTCCAATTTAGCCCCTCAACTTTTAGACAGCTTCTACAGACAGCTTGAACTCTTCTTCAGCTAAATATCTTTCCTAAATGACACTTTCAGTCCTTCAAACTTTTAATGACTCAATAACTTGCTCTTGCTAGACTTCTTTTGACATGTATCCTGTTTAAGCTACGCAACATGAGTTTGGTTCGACAAAGATAAAAATATGTAATATCAAATGTATCGATCCTAGTCACTCACTTTTCAATCAATATTTAAAAAATGAATGGTACATCCACATAAGTTTTGCAGAAAAAAATCGCACAATGGTATAGCATGATAATTATTGGTATTATCTTTTATCCGTTTAATTTTCTTCATATATTTGCATCCACAAATTAACATATATGTCATTGTGTGAATTTTTCTTTTGCAAAACTTATGTGGATGTGTCACTCCTTTTTAAAAAAACACTTTCATGCTATTTTTAAAAAACAAGATGAAATGTGCCCGCGCGTTGCGGTGGGGTAATTTTTGAACATTGTTAAATGATGATGTATATTGAATTGTGTTAATACATGGGTTAATTTTATGTTTTCGTGCGTTGTTGCGGTGCGTAATATTATTATTATTTTTTTGTGCGGGTTTATTTTTTCGGTTTCATGTTTAATAATTTGTTTTTTTCTTATATGGGCTTATGTGTTGGTCTTCATATTTAAAAGTTTGTTTTTCTTTGCTATATAGAGTTTTTTTTATGTCCTGCGCGTTGTTGGGGGGCGTTAATTTTTTTTTCGGTATCATGTTTAATAGTTTTTTTAATATATGGGTTTATGTGTTGGGCCTCATGTTTAAATGTTATTTTTTTTCCTATATGTGGCTTTTTTTTGGTAAGATATTTCCATGGGTATTTTTTTCATCCGAATAAGTCGGTGCTATTGTATTCCCCCCCCCCCCCTCTATTTTGTGCCAACCAATTTTTTTTAATTTATTTATTTAATTCCTACTAAAAAAAATTGGGCCGGCCAAAGTGAGAGCCCAACAGGCCAGATTTTGGCCCACTTTTTGGTACTGTAGCATGAATAGTGCACAGTGCACTAAATGAAAAAGAAGTGTCATGCTCTTTAGTATATAGTTAAATTAAATATCTAATAAACTGATAATCATTAACTATAACTAATGACACCATCGTGTCCAGCATAAAATTATCTTTCGTTAAAGGGCCGCTTGCATATATTTTTGACTTTTTCTTTAGTTATTTTTCGTGAGTGTTGAAATTTATGCACTTAAAAATCACACGTGATTCGTGGAATCACGTGTGATTTGTAACTTGAAAATCACATATGATTTGTGAAACCACAAGTGATTTGTGATTTAAACTTTAAAACTCACATCACATGTGATTTCGTATTTTGTAATATTCAATACCCACAAAAAACGAATTTTTTTTTGTCAAAAGTGTGTTGAAGTGTTCGTCTACTTGAAATATAAGATTATTCTCGTCGCGATAGTGTTTTTTTAGGCTTAACGATTTACCATTTGCATAATATTTTGTTTTTTTTAAAAGGTGGATAGTTAGTTTTTTTGTTTTGACAAAAAATAAATAACTAGAATTTATTCACCCCTACAAAAAAATGAATAACTAGAATTTATAAGATAGACTCATGATATAAATACCCTCCTAAAAAAACCATTTGTACCCCCATGTTTTTTGAATTTTTTTTTTGAATTTTTTTTGAATTTTTATAATTTTATATATGTTATAAAATTGTGACACGGAAAAAACGGAACGAAAAATATAAAGTTTAACAGGTCAAAAGTATGAAACTGTTAAAAATTATGGAATAGAAACTGATAAAAAACTGCGCTGCACTGTAAAATAAGAGTACAAAAGGAATATTTGTACTTTTTTAGTACTTTTTAGCGGGCCAATAGGATACCAATAGTAGCACCCTTATAAGATTAATCTTTGCTTTTTTGTTGATCTTTATTGAAGTCACCCCTACAAAACGTACGGGTAGCATTTCAAAGGTTCCATTCACGTGCGTCCAAAATAGTACTCATCCCGTACCTGTAATGATATTCCCATTTTCTTATTTGGGTACATGTATTACAGTGAGACATTTATGCTCTGTTCACGAGTTATTAAATGAGTGAAAAGAAAGGAAAAGAAAGAAAAAAAAAGGAAAAGAAACGACAGTGAATTTTTTATTATTATGCACCTTGTGTTCTCGAGTTTGAAATTAGTAGGAAATAAAGAAAGAAAAGAAACATAAAAATGTACTTTTATGCCCTTTAAACAAAATATCTGCTACTAATTTAATTTTTTTTAATAAGCCATTTGTGGTTAATATACTTTTTTATTTAAAATATTCTTTAATCAAACTAACAAGTAAAAATGCGCATAAAAAATATGCTGGTCCATGTCGTGAATATAATTGGCCCATGTGCAAACCCAAGAAAGCCCAAGAAATTACTAGCCCTAATAATCGCTAAATAAAAAAAACGATGCGTCATTTTGCAGTAGGACTTTTATTAGTTTCTTATTTTGAAAAAATGAAGATTACACAGTGGTTGAAGACTCTCTGTGGTGGAAGAAATGAGGGTAAATTTGTCAATATAAACACTTTCCTTCCCAATCCGCCCACCTTTCTTATTAAAATAAAACTCAAGAACACAAATATGTTTTTGTTCCTTTTCCTTTCCTTTCTTTTCTTCTGAAAATGAAACTCGAGAACTAAGCGTACATGCAAGTGATTTAGGGGTTTTTTTATACCAAGGGACGGAGGGAGTAGTTTCCTTATTTTTAAAAAAATGCAGATTACACATAAAGTGTTAAAACTCTCTTGTGGAAGAAATGAGGGTAAAATTTAGACAATGTAAACACATTCCTTCCCGAATACCGCACAAATAGGGAAGGAAAGATTTAGAGAAAAAACATTCAATATTTTCTTTCAATTTCTTCCCTTTCCTTCCAATTCTTATTACAATAAAACTCAAGAACACAAATATGTTTTTGTTCCCTTTCCTTTCCTTTCTTTTCTTCTGAAAATGAAACTCGAGAACTGAGCGTTAAAGAAATGCATGTCTTTGTATAGCTTCAAACCTTGCTAATAAAATTGTGTGATGTCACATCATTTCTCTATAAAATAAATTGTGACACATCAGCTCTTTGTTACCACCACCGTCTAACGGTAAATGAATGAGGTTTTCTGTTGAGGTTACCCGAAGATAACATACGATTTGCTTGCTCTAATACACACACACACCTTAAATCACTGCAAGGACCTACTAAGTTGTAAGTTGTAATGAGCCTTATCAATGGGCTAACCGCTATGAATGAAAGTTAAACTATTTTTAAGGGTAGCCATTGTATAGGTTTGATGCTGGTGTAGTTGGTTTTTCTTCCTACTAAGTTGGGTTGGCTACATGTAGATTAGATCTATAGGAGATATATCCTTTGTCATCTTTTCTTCTTTATTTAAGGGTGCGAGTGTTGGGTTTTTACAACTATTGACCAATACAAATCACGAGTACGCAGCGGAATAAATAAAGGCCAAAACACATATTAGTACCTTGAACTTGGCAAAGTGGATCATCTAGTACCCTGAACTTTTAAGGATGCAGAATGGTACCCTGAACTTGACAAAATGGAATTTTTATTACTCTATACTCGTAAACTCAACAATTATTTATTATTTTCTTTCTAAAAATCATTTTAGTATAATATTTTGTAATAAATATTTTATAGTAAAACTTTTATCTAGGCAAATATATTTTTTTCCTAAAATTTAATTATTTTTTATCTTTTAAAATTTAATATAGTATTTTAATTATTTATTTAGAATAAAAAGAATATATATGTAGCATTGATTTTTAAAATATTTTTAGCGCGCTACTTTTAATATATTTTCCTATTATATTATTAAATGTTTGTTTCAAATAATTTTTAGATCAACTTATAACTAACTATATAGGAGTTTTGTAAATTTTAATTTATATATGCTTATGAAGAAATAAATAGTTAAACTGTTATTGTCTTGAAATTATTTGAAACGAATACTTAAGTATAGAATACAAATATTTATGTATTAAAAGTAGTGCGGTAATTCATTTTTTTATAAAGTATTGTTTTCATACAATAAATCTTTCGTATTTATACTAAAAAAATGTGCATTCTAAATAACTGTTGATGAAACAATAACAAATTTGGGCTATTTAGTTATATATATGATATTTAAATTGAAAATTACAAAATTCCTATATAGTTAGTTATAAGTTGATCTAAAAATTATTTGAAACAAACATTTAATTATATTATACGAAGATATATTAAAAGTAGCGCGCTAAAAATATTTTAGAAATCAATGCTACATATACATTCTTTTTATTCTAAATAATCAACTAAAATACTATATTAATTTTTAAAAGATAAAAAATAATTAAATTTTAGGAAAAAAATATATTTGCCTAGCTAAAAGTTTTACTATAAAATATTTATTACAAAATACTCTACTAAAATGATTTTTAAAAAGAAAAAAATAATTAATTGTTGAGTTTATTAGTATAGGGTAGTAGAAATTCTATTTTTGTCAAGTTCAGAGTACCATTCTGCACCCTTAAAAGTTCAGGGTACTAGATGATTCACTTTGCCAAGTTCAGGGTACTAATATGTGTTTTGGCCATAAATAAATACATATAAAATATATAATTAACAAAGGATCAAGATATGTGTACCTTTTAGAAATTAACGAAACACTTTCTTGAATATACGTGTGTATATAAATTGAATACCACACAAACTAAAAGTTACCAAAGTAGATAACATCTATGGTGTGCATACACTACACGTCACCGAGATACGCTAAGGTGTTAGTACTTACTTCACGAATAAACAACCGAACACAATGTTCTTGTTATGTAGTAAACCAATCGAACAAAAACCCTTTTGAGGTTTTGCTTACTGCCGATCTACAAGTCAAAGAGAAAAGAATCCTTTTCTACCAATTGACAAAACAAAGGAAAACTAATCTAGATTAATAATTACATACATGAGTATGCATGCATGTAGATATGCCTTGACCAATAATATTTTATACGTATGTATAGACAACTGTTTTTGGCGTCGTATAGACTTTTAGGGATACTTATGTGTTCATTGATTTATGAATTTAAGGGGTTTATATAGTCTTCAAACTTGTTCTCCAACTTAGACTAGAGCATCTTCTTAAGTTTCATAAATCGACACACTTCTCCCTTGTATTTCTTTAATTCGACCGGTCATAACCAACACCCTACGGGTTTGGTTTTCGTATAAACAAGTCCCTCACTTGTTAATATATATTAATTAGTTATAACGTCTAACGTTATAATTAAATACCGTTTAAGTATATTAATATAAATAATATAATATAAATATATTAATTATATTAATAAACGTATCCTCTGTATATACGCGTATGCCCCTATAGGCTCACGTAATTTCCCTGACATATATTATTTGATATATGTACATATCCCAACAGCTCCCACTTGGACATGTCTCAAATAATATAATAAGATTGGTAAGCGTCTAGCAACACGCCAATGCTCCCAGGAATACCTGAGTGTACTTTCGTAAAGTCACGGTTAAATGATTTAGACATTTACAATCCCTTTATTTCTGATACCGTGTTAAAATGGATATGGATCAATATTTATTCTATTATTTAACGATTCTATTTCTCGTATATGTAATTAATCTAGATTACCAAAGTCATTGAGATTCTTCTACATGAGCTTTCGGGTGCGGCCACACATATATCTGATTAATCCTACGAGGGGCCTAGTGGCATCATTCTTCAACTATTGAAGGAACAAATTATTTATTGACTACAAGCGTCAAGTCACCATGCTTCATAATCACTTCTGAAAATAGTCATTATTAGTTACCTTATTCAGGATAACCGCAACTAAATCAAGAAGAACAATCCACACATACAAGACCTACTTGCATCTCCAGTCTAAGGATTTAGTAAATAAAATCACTTACAAGATTCACTTAATGACGCCGATCCATAAAGTGATAGTCTTGTTAGTTGGGAAAGTCCAATATTCATCTTATAAATATCATGTGAGTTTGGCGGACACATCCTTTAATATCCAAGATATCACCAATCACTCAGATTTGTCTTAGTTCAAAAATATTCCCATATTGTTGATCGACAACAGACTCATTTAGAATAATAAAATTATTCACGGATTAAACATGCAAATATAGGACACAATTTATATTAAATATAACTTCATACCACGTATCTGTATCATTAATAAAATTGTCTTATCATCCCTTATCCAAATACTAAACACAAATTACATGAAACTGCTAGCTAAACGAAGTCCTATGCTCCTAACATGTTGAGTAAGCTTTCCTTTCGGTAAACCTTCGTAAAAGGATATGCTAGATTGTCATATGTGTAACCTTTGCCTTTATTGTTTTCTGAATATTTCATTTATAGTCCTTTGACTATTTGACTTTTGTCAGTTTATTCGAATTTTGTACCATGTTGACGGTGATGATTTTTATAAGAATTGTGGTGAATTATGGTTTATTGTGATTAATAATCCCTTTTGGAATGTATTATTGTGTCATTTGTATTCCGGATGGTTTGACCCGTGAATTTTGAGAAATGCCGAAAAACGAGTCCGACACGTCCGTTAATGTCCAACGGAGTTTGGAAGGGTATAAAGTGAAAATATGTCGTGTAAATACTCTAGGTTAATGAAAAAGTATTTTTAAGGTGAATAAAAATGCTAATTAACTTTGGGGCAAATTTTACGGTTGAGTTTTACGAGTATTTAAGTGATCCCGACATGAAAAGAAGGACCCGAACCCCTCTTGGATTCCAAAATCGGATGATAAGAGCTAAGGGGGACAAGGTGCCTATTTTTTTGCTAGTATGTTGTTGCTTGGTGCCAATATATTCCTAGCACCATAACACTTTTCTCATAATCCCATTTTCATTTCAAAAAAACACACACACTTTGGTGTGTGCTCTTGTGTTCGTCCGCCACCACCAACAACAATCCACCATAAATTTTCTAACTTTGATCGAGAACGTGATATTCCGGGTTGAAACGAGTGTTTGGGTGTTCATTTAAACAACGTTTGGGTTGTCCGGTTCGTGTTGAAATATACATTTTTGAAGATTTTCTTGTAAGTCTTCAAATTTAAATTTCGTTTGTCCTTTTGGGTTTGTTTTGATGCATAGATGTTAGTTGTACAAGTTGGTCGTCGTGAAAATCAATTTTTTGAAACGAAATGGATAAAAAGAGGGTGTTTGGTTCGTGGGTTATAAAAAAGAAAATATGGGTTTTTGTAGTTTTGATTTTGTGGTCGTGATGGTTGAATAATATATGTTGCTAGATAGATTATTTTTGGATAATAGCTTGTATAGCTTATTCGGGCGTATTTTTAAGCTATTTCTTAGCTTATTTGGGCTTATATGCCACCAAAAATTTCCCAAAATCACTAGGAAAGTGATTTTTTTGATTATTTTTGTGTTATGGCGTATGTTGTGGACTATTTCTAAGGCTTGTGGTAGTAACCAAATGCGATACGTAGCTTGTTAGCTTATGTTTAAGCTTAATATACGTAATTTTGAGCTTATGGACTAACGGCCCAATAAGTCTATTTAAGCCGTGGCTTAATGGGAGGGCTTATTGTGGTCCAGATTATTTTCTACTTATAAGTATATGCTTATATATGTAAATAGCCCTTGGTGTTGGACTTGGATCGTATTTTGGACTTATAAATATCATAATGGACCCTTATTGGGCCTTAAAGCCCAATAAGCGATATTTAGTCGTTATAAGAGTTTTGATGGACTTTTGAAAATGAAAATGTATTTACGAAGTGATATTGAACGATATTTTGGGAAAGACATTTTAGTAAACGTTAAAGATTGAGATTTTAGAATTTTGTCGAAAAGTGTCGAATTTATAAAAAGTGTTGAAAATAAGGTTTGAAACCTTGGAAAACGTTGTATAGTACGGGTCAAGTCGAAATTTCGTAAAAGTTTATACTTAGAAATTTTACCTAAAAATATGATTTTGAATTTTAAATAATAAAATATTATTTAATTATTTTAATTATTTTAATAAATTCACTAAAAGACGAAAAATATATTTTTTCTCAAAACTTCTCGAATATGTTTACTATGAGTAAACGTTTCATTTTCAACTCTAATATGATTATTTTCACGGTGACTAAGGTTACCGAATGGACTTACCGAGATATATTAATAATTATTAATTATAAATATTTACGTATATTACTTATCTATTTCTCTAAAATAGTATAAGTATGTATTACTGAGTAATGGGATTGATATGATTGTTGGGATATGTCATCAACCATCACACCACTAAATTGTTATGAGTAATTGTACAACGCGTCTAAACTCTATGCATCAAACGTGAAGATTGTTTTGGAAATGGATGATTAAATTGGGACATTAACTGGACTAGGTCGTGTGCGGGCGTCGTTGCATTTGCTTGTGTGATTGAGATTTGGTTGCTAAAGACTTGCTTGAGGTGAGTTCTCGTAGCCCCATTTTTACTGTCTTTTCCGTTGGGGGAAAATGATACTCAAATGTGTTTTAAAATGTTTTGAATTGATCTGTGCGAAATGTGGTTTTGTTTTTGGGACAAGATATGTGCTTATGACTGCTATGTGAATATTATGTGTTGCATGATTGTTTGGATCGGATGGGTACACCTACCCAGTATTTGTGTGATTATTGGAGCGGATGGGTACGCCTACCCACCCTAGTTTGTTTGTGTGGTCCGTTTGCCCTAATTTTTAGTGTCTAGCTGTAGGCCTTTTAGGGGCGTAAGTGGGCATATGGTGATTGACTAGCGGGATGCTATGTCTTGGTTATTTGCATATATTCATGTCATATAACACTATTGTCCACCGGCTTGAAAATATTGCACAGCTTTTGGGTTTATTAAAGTCAAACCTTTCGTGCTCACCAACTTTATTGTTGACGTTTGTGGAGTTTCATTTTAACGGTGAAGTGAAAGAGGAATAGTTTGGTGATGTGTGATAGTAGGCTTAGAAGTATCCCATGTGGATTTTCATGTGAAGTCTTGCTTGTTTATTTTATTCGGCTTTAGTATTGGAAATTTTGGTTTAAGTTTGGAATTGGACCCCTGTGAGGGCTTTTGGATAATTGTAAGAGATTGTGGATTTTGATAGTGATTTGGGACATCACTCGAGGTTGTTCGAGGTTGATGGTCTTCGTAACACTTGAAGTTTATGCATTATAGTTTTCTTTATTTTGTATCTTGTGTTATGATTGATCATTATGTTGCATTCTCGAGTTTCCGCCATTGTTGGGGTGTGACATAAGGGTTCAGACTAAGGTCCCCCATAGTTTCCCAACAAACAATACAAGGGAAAATAAAGCTACGAGAAACAAAGTAGTAGTAAAATGTGGGACTGCATCCCCATATCATTAAAAGTCCCCGAAGGGACACTATCCAAATCCAACCACAAGGGTTTGAAAAATTGTTTATATGATGGCCTACATAAACCGTCGAGATCAACACATAAATATTGTTTAAGGCCGAAGCCTACAGAACATAAAGAGAAATTGTTTAAAGGGTGCATGCTACCCTTAGAGACAAATTATCACCAACATGGTGACCTTCAAACAACAGGAGGAGACTGTGGTATAGAAACGAGAGCAGAGGATGAAGTGGCTTTTTGGGAAAAAGGTGCAAGAGCATGAGTTCTCGTTGGAGTAGGGCGTTGAAGTGTTGGTGGCTTCTTTGAGAGCAAAGCTTCGACCGACGCTGAAGGATCTGCTACAACCTCATATAGGAATGGGAAGGTAGCAGTTGCGAGGTCATTTCCAGCCTTTGTGTGTTCCTTCCTGTATGAAGGCCGATAACCTTTCACCTTTGTCAAGTCGAAGGGCTCTTTCATCTTAGCAACCTCTTCGAAAGCGGCACATCTATCGTAGAAGACTAGAGAGGAGACAAGCTTACCAACAAGCATACCCAGCTCATCGTTATGGACCAGTTCCATAGAAATGTAAAGAACGACCTTTGAAACGACCTCCGCCATGTCATATCTGACATCTTCAACCTCTTGACGAAGGGAGGCCTCGACAGCTTCCAACCTTGCCTTCTCGGCCTTAAGGGAAGCAACCTTCGACTCCAAAGTCGAAAGGCTCACCTAATAGCCTGCCCACTTCTCGCTCTCCAGGAGCATCCTATTCAAGCTAGCTTTATGTTCCTTTACCTCCACTAAAAGAGCATTAATCTTCTCACTAAGAACTTTGACAGTCGGATTGTTGTCAAAATTTGTCATAGCAGCTTCATATTGGGTTTTGAGCTCCTCACACTCTTTATCCCTTGCCTTTAAAACATCACACTCTCCTTTCATTTGCTCAACAACATTCAGTAATTCTTGTGCTCTTCAGTTGACAGCATTGTCCACGAATGCCTGCCTGGCGTAGCAGTGGTTGTGAAGGTCGAGAAGTTTAACATCCAGTTGATTATCTAGATGGCCCTCTCTAAGCTAGAGGGGTAATATTGGAAATCTTCAAATGACAGGCATTGGCATCTTGTAGCTCGATGACATCTAGGAGACCTACGAAGAATCAGTAAACATTAAGAAGCTACGAAAGCATATGAAGAAAAAATAGATTATATTAATAGTTACCTTCATCATCATCAAAGATGGTGAGAAAGGGAGAATCATCATTCGAAGAGGCAGTTTTTTAACGAGTAGCACGGGAAGAAAAAGCACCTTGAACTAACCTAGGCTTAACAGGTAGTTTTAAAGATCCCCCTTTTGTCCTATATTTCCTATCTTTTATCCTCTCCACAACACTACCAGGATGTATCACCAGCTTCTCTTGATGCATCAGAGAACCTCCCGAATCCGCAACATTCTCTACAATTTGTTCCGTATTTACCTCATACGCTGGCTCGGCATCCATTATAGGTAGCTTGGCATTGATAGACACAGAGGGAGATATAGTACCAAACTCAAAAGAAGGATCCTTAGGGGGGAAAGTGAGGTCCTCATCAGTTTTAGCGTAATGGAAGTTTCTGAATGCCATTTCTGTAAAAGAAAAGAATGAATCATATATCAGCAAAGAAGCAGTAGCATATAAAGAAAGTAGAATGATAAGTACCCTTTACATCAACAATGATCACATGACGTTGTTGGCCGTACCTCCACGAAGGTTTGAGACCAACTAAAAAAAGGATAGGGTCGGGAAAAACTCAAACATTGGCATGATATCTAACAAGACGTTGAAAGAAGGGATTTTCATGAATCCTATTAGGAAGTTTGTCTCCAAAATATTTTGTATCCCACCTATTATCTTTAGAAAGAAGCTCGGGACAACCAGCAGGGACTATGGAATCTTAAAAAAGAAGAGGCGACCTTTCTAACCTTCGATTCGAGTAATGACCTTGGTCATAAGGTTGGGAATGTGTTTCTCAGGTCTCTTGGCAAAGTTCAACCACTTGCTACCAGGAAATAGAGTAAAGAAACCCTGGAAAAGATCAACAGATGGTTCACAGCCATATGCTTTGCATATTACAGCAAAGGTTGTCAGCTTGGCACAACCAAAAGGGTTAAGCCTAGAAATGTGAACATGAAAGTATTGAAGGACATCACAAAAGAACTTAAGGAGAGGCAACCTAAGGTTTGCAAGGCTGAAGCAGTAAGTACATAAACCAACATACCCATCAAGGGCCTCAAGTATGGTCTGATTACTCTTAGGGAGCACCAGTTTATACTCAGAAGGAATGGGGTAAGTAGTAAGGAAGTCGGAAAGTTCTTCCTTTATAAGAATGCATGTTTACGTGTGAATAATATCCTTTGCACCCATAGTGAAAAGCGAAGCGAATGATAATCTTACCTTCTTAGATGACAGAGTACTGCAGAGAATATAGAGGAAAGAGATGAAGATAGTAGAAGAAAGTAGGACTGTGCAGAAAGGGTTTTATAAGAATCAACTTTTGTTATCAAACGTACACGTGTAGGGACGATCCTTAATCTAGAATTAAAATTCTAGATAGAATGTGATTTGACAATCAAATTGACCGAGAAAGACTCTTGGGTGTTAATCCATTTAAGTCTTCAACTAACCCCTATCAAGTGGGGTTAGCATTTAATAAGCACAGAACGCGTCTCTTTTGGGTTTCAATTTATAGCTTCGATAACGTGTGATATTGAAGTCGAAAGCAATGCATCCATAGATGTATACATTACCTTTAACTGGGGGGCTTGATTCCGTACCCTCCCCTCCGGATTGAAGGCCTCCCCTTCAAGCCCCCAAGGAATCTACTCCTAATTATACCTAGAAACCTTTGAATAGTTTCTAGTGGCGTAAAACCATCTTCGCGATGGTTACCAGTATGGGAATCTGCCACGCGAAGACCCACACCCTTCGCGGTAAGGTCTTTGACAAAACTAAGGCAGAGGTCAGACTTGGTCAAGTCAAAACCCACGTTCTCTCTCTCTACCAAAGCTTTTCTGCCAAAGTAGAGATCGCGGTACATTAACCCTGTAATCACCCCTTAAATCAAGGGACACCCCTACGATTTATGTGTTAAGCCTTGTTCCAGCCTATTTCATCACCTATAAATAGATGGCAAGGTCTTCAGGTTTGTTTTTACGCTCTCAACACTCACCTACATACTTTACACATACGTATTACTCCCAAAGCACATACTTACTCTCACGCCGGAGGTTATTCGCAGGGACACCCCGTGCGCTTCACTTAACATAGTGTTTCTATTTGTGTTGTCATAGGTTACTCAAGACATGGCAATCCAACATTTAACCCCAAACTCTTCAATCCCCATCGAAGCCTGATCGTGTCCATATTTGCACAATCAGTTTCCAACTAAACCATATACATGTGAGGAATACCCAAACATACCCTTTGTCTAATTGCTCTCCTCTATCTCTTTGATATTGGACAAACATCCCCAAATCTTCTTCTAAACTACTTCACAAATGTTTTTATCAAATGGCGATTTGAGTTGGTTGACCTTCAGTGTAAGAATGATGGAAAGGTCAAATGTGAAGTATAATTGGGAGTTTAGCAAGAGCGGGTAGTTAAAATGCCAAAACCGGAAAAACCTGGCTTTGGTTTCTGGTGTGTTGACGCGTGGCTCAATACACCACTGGCTGATTGGAAAATGCCACTTCTATGTTTTTGGCCTATAAATACCCCCTCCTGGCCTTTGTATTCCTCACCTCTTTCCGTTCTTTCTTCCTCACTTTTCTCTTCTCATATCCTCTAAGTCTAACACCTCTTGTGTTCTTAATCTTCTCTTTTATCATCTATTAAAGAACACATCTCTGCAAGAGAGACACACAAGTACCTAATCCACACATGTGTGTTAGTAGTCAAGGGTCTTCTTTCTCATACCTTTTCTAATAGAATCGAGCCTCTAGTTTAGGTTAGGACTTGATTCATATCAAATAACTTTATTCAATTTGGTTGTAAGGGGAGTCTTGTATCTTTGTGATCAAGCCTTGATCATTAGAGATCTAGTTGGGGTTTTGGTAAGCTTTCAAGGGGAAGTTTTTAGTGGTCCTAGTTGATCTTAGTGATCCTAGAGAAAAAGTCAAATCACAGGTTCTTAGGGGTGGATTCCGAGGGCAGAATACCATAGGGAGTATCTCTTCTTAGTGAGCACCGATCTTAGTGCATATCGGTGGAGCGAAGTTGTAATACAGTTTATAGTCCACCATAAGGATTATACTAGAGTAATAGTATAGGTGTCGTGTATTCGCAACTAGACGTACGGATAGTATAAACCCCCTACCCCAAACCAGTATATATCGTAGTCTCTCTCTCTCTCTCTATCTATCTATCTCCATCTACTTTTTGTTCTTTTAGCTAAGTAGATCACTACACCACTCGATTTTTTAAGACTTGAAGTATTAGAAACTTCGAAGAAGTCAAGAAGACCATATTCACCCCCATTTACGATTCTACAGGTTATTCACTCTTCTACACAATCCCGACATTCCTACAAACATTCTTCTTATTTCCTAAATACATTTAATCATTTTTGTCCTAACTCTTTTCTCTCTTCAAGGCAATATGATCACCCATATAATCAATTCTTTGATTATCTTCCTCTTCATCACCAACACACAAGCCTTCAACCTTAAGCCTTGACTACATATACCTTCCTAAGCTTAAACCCACATGTGACAACTTACATTCTCTTACACAAGGTACTCCTTTTCACTTGTTGTCTCCCACATTCCAAACATAGGCTCCTAAGTGTCCTATCACAACACTCTCCTAAATCACTCAACTCATTCCCTTCCTCACTTACTCACTCACTCACTCACTCGCACACACTCTAATATTTGAATTTCATACATACACGCTACACTTCTCCTACACACCCACTCACACTCTCACAAAGTTGAAATTCAAATTACACATACACACATACCCAAAGCTTCCCACATAGACTTTGTCTACTCACTCATCCAAACTTCTCCTACAAACTTTTACCCTTTCCTAACATTCAAATTTTGAATTTTGAATTTGAATTGTTAGGCTCCCTTCTATCACATCACCATCTCTTCACAATCACTTTCCTTCACATCAAAGCCAATTCACATACACTTCACACCCTTTCTCAGCATTCAAATTTTAAATTTGGATTTGAAATCTAAGGCTCTCTTCCATTACATCACCATTACTTCCCTTTCACTTCCTATGCCAGCTCACTCACAACTCATAACCCTCACACATTACAATTTTAATTTGAAATTTAAATTTCTCCCTCACAACATCCACCTTTTCTCTACAAGTCTGGCATATTCATTTGGTATATTCTTTCTCTCTTAACCATTCCAACTCACTCACTTAACCATAGTTAAATTTTAACCTATCCTAGTACACATACAACCCTCTCACAGCATTTGAATTTAAAATTCAAATGTGTTCTCTTTCACACAATAAAACTCACCCTTAACACTTTAGTTTGAATATTGAAATTCAAATCATACGAGGCAAAATCTTTTATCCATCACATGGGGAATACCCAAACATAGACTTTGTCTAATGGTTCTTTCCTTTCTCTTTGAAATTGGACAAACGTCCTCAAAACTTCTTTTAAACACTTCACAAACATTTTATATCAAATGGCTATTTGAGTTGGTTGACCTTGAGTGTAAAAATGATGGAAAGGCCAAAGAGTATAAAATGACACCTCATCAAATACCCTTACACTTAGGATTTGCTTGTCCTCAAGCAAATAAGCTTTTCTACCTAGTAAATAGCAAAATCGGGGGCATTTAACCTACTCAATAAATAAAATTTATGGCATAACCGATTCAACCTCGTATTTAAAGGCACGAAAATTATATACTAGCACCTTACATAAGTGTTTGGATTCTCTATTTCACTCGGTATAATAATAAATTATTACAATATAGGAAACGCAAAAATAAACACTCACTACCTGTCATAGTATATAGACAACCATAAGCTTGATAAAGGATCAAAACCTCCACCGCTTTGGCGTAAGCACCTAGGAATTACTATCAAAGAGGTATTTTAAAGGGTTGTAACGTTAGGTGTAGGAAAAAGGAAACACAGTTAGGGATAATGGGGGAAATTTACTGGTGGCAAGCTAATTATTCACAAGAATACATGTAAAAGGCGTTGCTAAGCCAAGACTCAACAAAAACTAGGACAAACGTACACAACTCTACATCAAGTTTTTTCTTCTCTTTTCTTAACTCTTTCTTGATATAAACAATAGCAAGATGGCAGCCCGTATATTCTAACATATTTTTTTTGCTTTTTTCATTTTTTTCTATTTTTTTGATTTTTTCATATATACACTTTTGCTCTGCCATCTGCTAAAAATAAATAAATATACATGACTTAGGGTTTCTAACGACACCCGTACACTTGAGTTTTTAATACTCAGTAATAAACTAACTAATGACCCGAATTAGTAGGATCAACAAACATAGAGTATATTAAGCACGCATGAGGGTAATATTTTGACTTTCTTTCCCATTTCTTTATAAAATAAAAACTACCATGAATCCCAATCATCCCAAAACTATGTACACTAATAATAAAATCAACTTAGCAACCATGTAATCAAGTAAACAATTAATTAGGGTTAAACAATTGTCATAACAATAATGTACTAAAAATGAGTACATACAAAGAAGGCTAAGGCAATTTGGGTGTAATATTTAGTGGAGTATAAACAATTCTCTTCATTAATAATCCAGAAACCACTGAAAAATTACGAGAACCGCGAAAAGGATAGGCTCATAAGGGTGTACTAGGGGTATCTTGCACTAAAAATGAGTGCATAGCAAGGGTGTGAGATAGTTATATTACCAATGAGATCATCATAACTATAACAAACGCAGGTGATTATGCAAATATAGGCACGATCAGGCTTTGAAAGGATCGAAGAGTTCTTGGGGTGATTGCGGGATTGCCAAGTCTTGGATAACCTATGTTAACACAAATGGAAACACTACGTTAAGTGAAGCGCAGGGGGTGTCCCTGCGAATCACCTCCAGCGTGAAAGTAAATATGGGCTTTGTAATGTAAAGTATAGTGAATAAGTATGTATGAGGGCCTTAGACATACCTGGAGACCTTGCCATCTATTTATAGGTGTAGAAATGAGATGGAACGAGGTCTAGCACAAATGCCGGTGATCATGGGCGTGTCTTACGTTTTAAGGGATGATTCCAGGAACTGTGTGTCACGTTCTCTATTTTGGCGGGAAAGCCTTTATAGAGAGGGAGATCGTGGATGATTGACTTGAACAAGTCTGACCTTTGCCCTAGTTTCATCGAAGGCCTCACCACGAAGGGTTAAGGTCTTCACGTGGCGGATTCCTATACTGGTAATCATCCCAAAGATGATTGTACACCACTCGAAACTATTCAAAGATCTCATGGTACAATTGGGAAGAGGATCACATTCGAGCTCGAAGGGGAGGCCTTTAAGCCAAAGTGGAGGGTGCGTCATCAAGCCCCCCAGTCGAATGTAATGTATGCATCTATGAATGCATTTCTTTTGACTTCTCGAATAAAAACCAAATCTTGGGCCACTATCGAAGACCCATATAGGCGTACTGTATGCATTGAATTGTAAGCCCACTTGTCATGGGGTTAGTTACAATTTTAAATGTAGATTACTCAAGAGTCAGCCTTGGTTCTCGCGTACTTCACATCTAATTTTTACTCTTGTTTGAAATCCAGATAATGCTATAACACCTTACATGTGGACGGCTACGAAGTGTTTTATCGTCAACTATAAATTCTTCATCCTAAACCCTTCTTTTCCTTTTACTGTCATGTTTATCTTTCTACTTGTTTTCTTTGAATTGTTGTGCAACCATCTCTAAGGTAAGAGAATATTCGTCTTGTTATTCACTATGAGTGCCACAGATTCCATAGCTATTCAAACTTATGAACTTTCTTAGGAAGAGTTAAATGATTTTCTCGCACTCTATCCTATTCCTCCTGCATACCATGTTATTCTTCCTAATCCAACCAAACAGTTTTCGATGCTCCTCCTGGATATGTCAGACTGTACACTCATTCGTTTTCTCTCGTAAATCTTAGGCTGCTTCTTACTGAGTTCTTTTGTGAAGTTCTTGAGTATTTTAAGGTTCATATATCTAGGCTTAACCCTTTTGGTGGTGCCAAACTGACTACCTTTATTGTTATGTGCAAAGCTTATGGTTGTGAGCCCACCGTCGAGCTCTTCCAGGGGTTCATAAATTTGTGTCGAGGTGGTAAATGGTTGACCTTCGCCAAGAGGCCAGAGAAACACATTCCTCATTTTTTTTTCCTAAAGTCATCACCCATATCGAGGGTTGGAAGGGGTGATTTTTCTATGTTTAAAACTCCATCGTCCCTGCCAAATACCCACAACTTCTTCTGGAACAAAATAAGTTTGACTTGAAATCCTACAAAGATAAGCTTCCCCCCATATTGAGCAAAATCCCATGTTCCAACGCCTTGGTCGTTATCCTACAAGTATTCGTGTTTTTCCTGACCCCCTTCTTTTCTTGGCTGGCCTCCAATCTTCATGGGAACATGACCAGTAATGACCTGCGATCTTAGTGGGTGGCAAGGGTATTTATCCTCCTAATTTCTTCCTTCGTCTTTCTTTTTGGTTGATATATGATTTACCTTTTCTTCTTGCAGAAATAGCTTTCAGGAACTTCGTCTATGCTGAGGATGAGGAAGATTTATCTTTTCTGCCCAAGGAGCCTTCCCCTAGCTTCGGTATTGGTTTCTCCTCTGTGTCAGTCAATATAGAACCTCTTAGAGCTAATGAGGAGCTTGTATTGCAGCCTGCTGAGGTTACGACAGATTCTGGAGGGATCCCTAAGCCTGAATTGTTTGTTGTTCACCCTGGAAGTGTAGCTGCTCGAATAAAGGATAGGAAGTTTAAGACTAGGAGAGGATCATCTAGGCCTCCTGTGAAGAGAAAGCTTGCTTCCGGGTCTTCGAACTCTCGTGCTACTCGTACCAAGACTTCTACTTCGACAGATGATGTTCTTTTTCTGACAGTATCTGATGATGACGAAGGTAAGCTTCTGCCTTTTGAGTTTTTCTCTATTGTTTTCGCTGCATCAGAAGTTCACCCAGTGTTTGTTCTTCTTTTTTTTGTTAGGTCTCTCTGACGTTCCTAAGCTTAAAGATGCCACTGCCTGCCATCTCAAGATTTCTTCTATTACTCCTCCCGCCTAGAAAAACCATTTGGATAATCATATGGACGTGGAGTTGTTGGATCTTCATGACCGCTGTTATGCTTGGTAGGCTGTTGTTGATAATGCTGTAAACAGGAGATCTCATGAGTTGCTGGAGGTTATAGAGAAGCTGAGAGGGGAGTGCGATGTGATCAAAGATAGGGAGAGAGCCCGGGAAGAAGAGTTTGAGAGTCTCCAAGTTAAATGTAAAGCTGTCATGTCTGACTTTGAGAAGAACCCAACTGTGATTTCCTTGCGGGAGAATATATCCACTCTGTCTACCGAAGTAAAAGAGCACAAAGCCAATCTTGAGATGATGATGCTGGAGAGCCAAAAGTGGGCAAGTTACCAGGCTAACCTTTCGACTTTAGAGTCACATATTGCTTCCTTGGAGGCTAAGAAGGCACGGTTGGAGGCTGTCGAAGTATCCCTCCGAAAGGAGGTTGATGATGTGAAGCGGGATAGGATGGAGGTTGTTTCGAAAGTTGTTCCTTATGCTACTATGGAACTTATCCACAATGATGATCTGGGTAGCCTGGTTGGCAGGCTTGTTTCTTCTGCTATCTTCTATGGGAGGTGTAAGGATTTTAAGTAAGTTGTTGCAATGAAAGAGCCCTTCGACTTGTCAAGGTGAAAAGCTATCGCCCTTCGTATAAGAAGGAGCATGATCAGGCTGGTAACGATCTTTCTACCGCTACTTTTTCTTGGTTATCAGAATTTGTAGCAGATCCCTCAGCTCCTGTCGAAGTTTTACTGTCGAAGAAACCCCCGTCCCTTTAAAGGCCTGCTCCCTTAAGGACTTAAGCTCTTGTTGCCTTTTCCCCGAAAGCCACTCCATCCTTTATTCCAGGTTCTAATCTGATGTCTCCTCTCGCTGATGCTTATGTTGTTAAGCCCCTGTCTTCTCAAGTTGAATGAAGGTCACCATATAGGTGATAATTTGGTCTTTAAGGGTGGCATGTACCCTTGAAATAATTTGTTTTGGTATAATCTGGGCTTCGGTCTTAAAACAATTTATCCTTATTTGTAACAATGGTTTGTGTAGGACATTATATGAACAACTTCTATTGGCCTTTCTGGCTAACTTTTATTAGAGGGACAGAGTCCCAAATTTTGTGATTATGTTTATGTTCCTCTTATTTGAGGATTTGAGGGACTATAGTCTGACCCCTTATCTTTATGGATAATAAAACGCTTCGTCAAGCGAAGTCTCAGGTGTGGCCTTAATGTTTTGACTAGTCGTCAATTTTCTTGAATGAAGGGTTGCGACCCGCTTCATTATGTCCTCAAGGCTTCAAAAGAAGCAATGGGGAAAGTTAACGTGAATTTTTTGGATGTTTATTTTTTGTAGGGATCATGCGTGGCCTTACAACATCCTTTCGAATGTTGAACTTTATAATATGAGGCTCAAGTGTGGCTTTAATATTTTGATGTATTGTCAATTTTTGAATGAAGGGTTGTGACCTACTTCATCATGTCCTCAAGGCTTCCAAAGAAGCAATGGGGAAAGTTAACGTGAATTTTTTGGATGTTTATTTTTTGTAGGGCTCATGTGTGGCCTTACAACGTCCTTTTAAACGTTGAACTTTTTAATATGAGGCTCAAGTGTGGCCTTAATATTTTGACGTATTGTCATTTTTTCAATGAAGGGTTGTGACCTACTTCATCATGTCCTCAAGTCTTCCAAAGAAACAATGGGGAAAGTTAACGTGAATTTTTTGGATGTTTATTTTTCGTAGGGCTCATGTGTGGCCTTACAACATCCTTTCAAACGTTGAACTTGGTAAAAATGAGGCTCAAGTGTGGCCTTAAAATATCTTTTGTTGTAGATATCGTCACAAAAGATTTGGAATAAATCTGTTTCATTAATAGTGTAGAAAGATTTACATCATCTCACGTATGAACACTTAGTTTGCTACTTTTTCAAATAGTCAAAACAATGACTTTTGTTTAAAAAGAAAATTGAAAAAGGTAAGTTTTACATGTAAAACTTATGAAGGCTTGCACCCTTTGTTGTTTGAGTCAACGAGTGATAAGATGCGTCAATGATTTTGTAGAGTTCCCCTTTGCGAACTTCACTTATCATGTGAGGACCTGTCATACCTGCGGGTTTCCTGCATCGTTTTGCAAAAGTAAAATGAAATCTCCAATCTTGTAAGTGGAGTGATTACTCCTTTCATTATGTTACCTTGATAAAATTCACTCTCAAAAATATATATAATATAATATATAATACGTATGTTTGACCGGGTAAGTGTATTGATCCGGGTAAGTATGATCTCCACGCGACGGGAGTCGTTTTTTCCCATAACGGTCTCATGAATGGGAAAAACCTTTGATCTCGTTCGGAATGATTGATTTGAATAAGAAAGAGATATTTTTGATTTTAAATTTATTCTACTAAAATTATGGCCACATATTAACAACTAATTAACAAATTAAAACTAATTACGAATGTAAATATAAATGCGGACATTTAAGAAAACAATTACAATTTAAATCTTAAAAATATAGAAAAATGGTTTTTAAACTCTAAAAATGTGCAGAAAAATTATGGAACAAAAAGCCCCAATTTTTAAAACACAATTGAACCCTAATTTGATTGATTAAACTAAAAACCCTAATTTTATAAAACTATTTTTCTAAAAATTAAATCTATTTTACTTAATACAAAAGACAGGGTAGAAAGGGTAAGAAAGGAAAGAACAGGGTAGGCGGGTGAAGTATAGAAAATTTACACTGTAACACAAACGGGCACCCTTGAACTTTAAGAAAACTACCAAACAGACCCTATGATTATGGCTTATTTTGGCTTATTAAAATTTGAGAATCAGCAAAAACTCAAAACTACAAAGTTGTAGTTTAGCTTATTCCTAACAACATTAACAAAAGCACTTTGCACTTTTATCCACTACATAAGCTAGGAAATAAGCAAATTGATTCTGTTACAGAAACAAAGGGTTTAAAAGCTCTTTCACAACTTTGCTTATATCTAGCTTATTTCTAGGTGAAAATGAAGAACAAAAGATTCTATGTAATGCTAAAGATGTGGGCTTAATGATTTTGAAAAGAAATAGGCTAGTTGTTCACAAGTTTAGTTAAGAAAATGAATTTGAAAAGTGCAAGTTTTACTCTTGCTGCTGTCACTTGCTGATATACTTGGCAAAATGATCAAATACAGTCTAAGTTTTGAAATGAACACTCTCAAATCCTACTTAACTCAATGCATCTAAGTCTATTTTAGCCAAACTTAATCATTAGAAAGCTTAGCTAAACTAAATTCCTAAAAAGACTTTGCACTATCAAACTGTCCTGGTGCAGAAACTAAGCTTTAACACTCTAAACTTTTTAAATCTACATACTAACAACTAAAACCTTTTTAAAACTCTAAAATATGCCCTAACTCAACTTAGTGAAGTAAATTGCTCAACTAATGTTGACTTTAATAGTCAACAACACTATAATCCAAACACTCCTTAATGTTTACTATCAAAATAAAGAAGCACTCAAAAGCTGGTTTGAAAACTAATTAAGCCCAAACCTTTTACCTACTCACACTAAATTTGACCTACTAAAACTAATTAAGCACTTTAAACTACAGCTTATTAGGAAAAATAAGCAAGTTTATCTCCTAGGCTTATACTACTCACTTATGACAGAAATTTAAAAAGTACATTCAAGCTTGGTTTTAAACTAAACTAGCTTTAAACTAACAATATTATAAGCTGACTTAACTAAATGAAACAGTATTAGACATTAGATCTCATATGAATAAGCAATTTGAAATAAGCTCCAAATGCTAAAATGTAAATGAAGAAGTAAAACCTGAATATTGTGAAGTCTCAGCACTTAGCCACTCCTGTGGAATGAGTGGCTAACAAATTTGATCCTAAATGGCTCCCTAGCCTCTAATACCAGAGCTTTTAGCTCAATAAGCTATAACTAGCTTATTTCTTCCTTGAACCTTGAAAATGACCTCAAATTATTTAAGTAATCATGCTGTTTGATTATAAGTGATTAGAATGATGAAATGAGTGCTTAAGAACAAAATTTAACTGAAATTGAGCTTATTAAAAGGAATAAGCTCAAACAAGCTTATTTAGAGCTTATTGATTAAATTCGACTTATACTTGAAAACAAATGATGAAGAAACATGTAAACTGAGTTATATTACTGAATTAAAGAAGTACAAGTTAAAAGGAAACGATTACAAGAGCTTAAAGCTTAATTGCTAAAAGTGAACATAGAATTGCTTAAAAACGGACAATTACAAAGTAAAATTTTAAAACTAAAACTACTACTCAAAAAATGATGTCCTAACACTCTATTTATAGAGTAGAGGTGAAGAGAGGGAAAGAATTCTAGAGCCTTCCTTTTTAATCTCATCCGTTGATCTTTTTAAGTCGATTTGTGGCCGTTTGATCATATAAGAGAGGTGTTCGGACCAATAATTGGATGCCACGTGTTTTATTATGATTGGTGAGAATGTATGAACCGGATTGAGGGCTTAAAAAGGAGCGGGGGTGGGAAATTTGGAGTTGGGTTTGTTGGGTGAAAAGCGCGGGAAATTCTGTTGAGGAGGTTAGGCAGTTGCGACAAACGCGGGCATTTGTTTGAAACTTTGAAAGGTTAACACTTTTGGTCCTCGTCTTTTAGTCCGCCCTTTTCTAGTGTTAAAGGAAGTTTAAGAATGGCAGGTTTAACCCTTGTGTCTCTCTTTCTTTCTTTCTTCTTTATAAATCCACTTTCAACTCTTGGCAACTTTAGTCCTTGAAACTTCTATCTTCAAAGTAAGCCCTTGAAACTTTGCACACTTGACATAACTAGCCCCTTGACTTTATTTTGAGATCCTTGACTTCATTGTTTCTTTCTTTGACTGTGTCGGGCTGATCCGGCTGTGATCTCTGGCTGATTTCTCACTCTTGCTCTTGACTCTTTGTCTTTTTCCCGTTTCTTGTTGGTTTTTGATCGTTTTTGCTTCTTTTTGTCTTTTTAATCCTTTCCTGCACAATTGGACA
>BQNB010062029.1:2731-15671 GCA_026074375.1 Tanacetum coccineum
CTAAACCCCTTAACTCATACTTTTTCACAAAAATAAACCCTCCCCTAAACACAATATCTTCTAATACAAAATTTAAAAAATTTAAATTTAAATTAAAAATTTGAAAATTTTAGAAAATTTAGAATTTAGAAATTAAAAAATGTTATAAAAAGCTACAAAATTTAAATTAAAACTTTCATAAATTTAATAAAAAAATAATAATCAAAATTTAAAATAAAACTCAACCCGGTGATTCCAATTTTGGTAAGTAATTTTTTTACCAATTATACGTTTCACACAGACACTATACGCCGCTACAACCCAATGCATATGACCTAGGGGTGTTCAAACTAAACCCTCACGATTGTTGTAATACTTTATGCTTAATTGTATGTGGCTAAATACCTTAAATGTGACTAAATTAACAGTAGTTGCAAACTTCATTACTGAAGCAGAATATGTTGCTGCTGCAAATTGCTATGGACAGGTGTTGTGGATCTAAAATCAAATGCTTGATTATGGGTTCAATTTCATAAACACCAAGATTTACATTGATAATGAAAGCATCATTTGCATTGTGAAGAATCCAAAGTTTCATGCTAAAACCAAGCACATTGAGATAAGGCATCATTTCATCAGAGATTCTTATGAGAAGAGGCTCATTCAAGTAATCAAGGTACATTCAGATCAGAATGTTGCAGATCTTCTCACAAAGGCATTTGATGTTAGCAGGTTTAACTTTATAATTGCAAGCATTGGATTACTTAATCTCTAAGGATGTGTTTGTTTAAAATGGATTTGGAAGTAAAAACTGGTCGTTGTAAGATTAATGCTGCTAGGCAAGTTTTTGTACTGCTAGGCAAAATGTTAAAACTGATAAGTATAATAAGTAGTGCTAGTTATACTTGAAACTGCTAGTTAATACTTTTAGTCATAATTAAAACAGGTAAACAATAAAATACTTTGGATTGTATATTCTTGGTTTTGGACTAACATTTGCAGGCTAAGCATATTAAGCACTTGGTATTGGATGCTAAACCTCTGAAGTATTGTTTGAGGGGAGGCTAATTATGTCAATATGCAATCAAGAATGGTTGGAAGGACATGTAACATCAAAAGAGGTCGGGACACTAAGATACCTCAGTCTGGTGGTCCCCTTGTAAAGGTTGGTGATGAGGCTGTCCATAAGGAGTTGGGTGACAGAATGGAAAGGGCTGCCACTACTGCTTCTAGCTTAGAAGCAGAATAGGACCTAATCCATGGTAACACTTAATGAGCAAAGTCTTTAGGGAATTGGTTCAGGTAGTGGTCCCAGGTGCCAAGTTACCATATTGGGGTTGCAGATGCTCAAACTAGGTTTGAGGCTGCATCTAAATAGTCCAATGATCCACCTCTCTCAAGAGTTAACACACTTGGAAGTGGGGAGGACAGTATGAAACTAATGGAATTGATGGCACATTGTACAAAACTGTCTGAATTGGTGAGAAAAAGAAAAGAGAGAATTAGTGAGCTGAAAAACAGAAAGAGAGATGTGTGAAATAAAAACAGAAAGAGTGATTGAGTAAGAAAAAGAATTGAGAGAAAAGTGAGAATAAAAACAGAAAGAGAGATTGTGAGAGTCAAAATTGATGATGGAAATGCTTTTTGGACGAAATTGAGGTTAAAACTGGTATCTCAAAGTTAGTACTGCTGGCCATTACTTAGTACTGTTGGGCATTACTTAGTACTGCTGGCTATGTTTAGTACTGCTGGCCATCCACCTCACAACCACCAACTTCATCACCATCTATGCCAACAACCCATGTTGCTGAAGAGGCTGCTCCAATGCCCCATGATTCAACTCTCCTAATGGTTCACTCACTTGGAAGTAATGAGGGCAGTTTGACACTGAATAAATTGACAATTCTTTGTACCTCATTATCCAAGAAAGTGGAAAGTTTGGAATCTGACTTAAAGCAGACAAAACAGACATATGGTGCTGCTTACACTAAGCTCATCATGAAGGTGAAGAAGTTGGAGCACAAAGTAAAGTCAGTTAAATCTAGAAGAAAGGCCAGACTTGTTATTTCAGATGATGAAGATGACTTGGAGGATCCTTCCAAACATGGGAGGAAGATTGCTCAGATTGATGAAGATGAGGGAATCACTCTAGTTTAGATGGGTGCACAGACTCAGGGGAGGAGTGATGAAGATCTTATGTATGAGACTGGTGTATATGACTACCCAGAAGGATTTACAAGACCAAGTATTTCAATTACTACTGCTGAACCAGTTACAACTGCTGGTGAAGGAGTTAGTACTGCTAGAGTAATTCCTGAAGAAGTTAGTACTGCTGAACCAGATATGGATGTAACACTTGCTGAAGCACTTGTGGATCTCTTGAAGAGTGGAAATAAAAAGTCACCAAAGCCAAAAGCAAGAGGTATCTCTTTTCAAGATCCTAAAAAAGTTGCAAGAAGAGAGATTATTTCACCACCAGTTTCAAAGATTTCAGCAAAAGACAAGGGAAAAGCCATAATGACTGAACCAGAGAAGCCATTAAAGAAGAAGGACCAGATTCAGAGTGATGAAGAATTGGCTCTCAGACTCCATGCTGAAGAACAAGCTGAATTTGAAAGACTGCAAACAGAAAGAGCTGCACAAGAAGAAGCTAGCAGAGCAGCTATCTATGAAGAAATGGAAAACATTCAAGCCATGATTGAAGCTGATGAGCAATTAGCTTCAAGAGTCCAAGCTGAGGAACAAGAACTATACTCTATTGAAGAAAAATCAAGACTGTTAGTGGAGATGATAGCAGATTCAAAAAGGTTCTTTGCAGCACAAAGAGCAGCAGAGCAAAGGAGTAAACCACCCACCAAAACTCAGATGAGGAATAGAATGTGTACATACCTGAAGAATATGGATGGATACAAACACAATCAGCTGAAAGGAAAGAGTTATGAAGAGATTCAGAAGCTCTTTTACAAAACATACAAACAGGTAAACTCTTTTGTACCTATGGCATCTGATGATAAGGAAAAAGGTAGTGAAAAGAAGGCTGGAGGCAGTAGGAAGAAAACACTTGCTAAGAAAAGAGCATGTGAAAATCAAAGTGAAGAGAGTTATAAAAGACAAAAGATGGAGGATGATGCTGAGAAAGAAGAGCTTAGAGCTTATTTGGATATAATTCCAAGAGATGATGTAGCTGTAAGTGTTGAATCATTAGCTATAAAGTATCCAATAGTTGATTGGAAGACACATGTTCTATCAAAAGACAAGATGTATTATCAGATCATTAGAGCTAATAGAAGTACTAAATCTTACAAGATATTTACAGAGATGCTTGATGATTTTGATAGGCAGGATGTGTTAGATTTATATAGGCTGGTTAAAGAAAGGTTTGAGACTGCAAGCCCAGAAGGATATGACAGATTACTTTAAGGAGATCTCATTACTATGTTTGAACCAAGTAAAGATGATGAAGTCCGGAAAGCTCAACAGGATTACACATTGATCAGCTAGAGATTATTTGATTCATGTGGAATTCATGTATTACTAATGGATACTGGCATTGCTATTCATATGCTGGTAGAGAAGACATATCCTCTTACTCAAGAGATGCTTTCAAGAATGCTGAGTGGGAAGCTAGAGGTTGAAAATGAAAGTGAAATGGCATTTGAACTTCTCAGATTTACTAGATCACAGATTGAAAAGTAGAAGAGTGTTTGGAAGAATCCTCTCAAAAAGGTTTAATTCAAGAAACTTGATGATTTAGAGGTAAATCACAAGTTTAGGGGAGGATTGTTGGGAATTAAGGGCTTCTACAAAGTTTATATTGTTGGTTCAACTTAGTACTGCCAAGCTTAAATAGTTTGTACTGCTCAGATTATAACTACCAGTACTAACTGGTTAGTACTGCTAGAGTAAAACTTAGTAGTGCCGGTACTAACTTAATACTGCTGAAGAGAAGTTAACACTGCTGCATGAAGATTAGGACTGATGAAGAGTTAAACGCATTTTGTGATATGTATGGACTTATTCTGTGTATATCCTATATAGTTAGAAGATATGTTAATATCTTGTAAAAGTTTAGAAGATTTATAGTTATCTTGTAAAGGACTCCTTGGTGTATAAAAGGAGATCCTAGGTTATGGTTTTAGTATCACCACATCACATCACATCAGTCTTTCCTAGTATTCATAGCTTCAAGGTTGTAAACCCTAACACTATCAAAGAGTGTTCATATTAATATATTGAAGCTTATTGTTTTGGTTGTAATTCTGTTTGTCATACACACATTACTATTATTCTTCTCAGTGGTATAAACTAGATTCCCATGTTTACTATCGTACACTCAACGTTTCAGTCGTAGTTGCCTTTGGATTTATCCAAGGATACTAAACCTTACATCAAGCTTAGGAGTTTAAGATCCTCTCACCAGACCAACAGGTTCTGGTTTAACCATTTTGCCTTTACCCTTATCCTGAACCTTGACATGTGATGGTTGTTGTGAAGAAACAATTGGTGTAGGAGCTTGCTCCTATTCATGTATAACAATCCCTTTAGCCTTGGGTCTTGTGCTAATAGCTGTAATTGTTGTAGCAGCAGTTGTTGTTGTAAGTGTTGGTGTTGTAGTTATTGTTGTAGCCTTGGGTCTTGCACTCTTCAATTCTGCCAGTGCTTGAGCCAAAGTAATTTCAACATCAGTTATTGTAGCAGCACTAACTGGAATTGTACTGGCAGTACTAACTAGTGTAGCAGCAGCATTAATAGTGTTAGTGCTGTTAACATTATCTTCCTTCTCTAGATCATTACATTTACTATCTTTTCTTAGATCTTCATAAACCTTCTTTCCATCATTACTTGAAGGTTTGAATCCATCATCTTAAGAACTCTTTGGATTTTAGGAAAATGGTGGATCGGTAGTCTATAATGGTAGCAAAATGTAATCTTTGACGGGTTCTGTCTCCTTTCTAGCTTGATTTGCATTATCACTTGCTTTTGTACCTGCAAAACCATTTGACTGTGTACCTGTAACAATTGGCTTATAATTCATTGTTTTTGTTAGTGCATCAATATCAAATAGCCAATCTAGTCCACTACATACAACATTAGGTATATTCTCACTAAACCTAATATGCAAGTTTTCTTCCACTATCCTTGATTTCTATGAATACTCTAAAGGCTTTACTATTCAATGAGTATCTAATAAAGAAACCTTCATCAGCCTTACCATCAAATTTGCCTAAGTGATCTATGGTATTGAGAATGGTAACAAGACACCCAAATGGTCTCATAAAACTTAAAGTTGGTGTTCTACCATGAAAAAGTTCATATGGGGTCTTGTTATGAGGCTTAACTACTAACACTTTATTTTGCACATAGCAAGCAATATTAACTGCTTCTGCCCAAAAAGTAGTTGGCAACTTAGAATCAGCTAGCATAGTCCTAGCAGCCTCAATTAGTGTCCTATTTCTCCTCTTAGCAACTCTATTTTGTTGAGGAGTTCTAGCTACACTATATTGTCTCAAAATACCCTTTATCTCACAAAACTGATTCATTTCTCTGTTTTTGAACTCAGTCCCATTATCACATCTAATCACCTTAACCTTGTGATCTACTAGATTTTCTATCCCAGTTAAAGGATTAAGGTATTGCCACTAGTCTCATCCTTAGTAGCTAGAAAGAAAACCCATGTAAACCTATAATAATCATCTATGACAGCTAGGCAATACATTTTCTTCATAAGGCTTTTTATAAATGTTGGACCAAACAAGTCCATATGCAACAAATGTAAAGGAAGACTGATTGAGTTCTCTGTTTTGGACTTACAAGAGGCTCTGTGCTGCTTTCCCTTTTGACAAGCAACACAGGTTTGATCATTTTCAAAAAGTTTGGAAGGTAAACCTCTTACAAGATTTCTCTTCTTTCCTTAACCAATTTATTCATGGTTTTAGAATTTAAGGACTACTTCTACTGCCATAGTTTAGATTCATCAGATGTGACTTTTGAAAAAAGGCAAGTTAAACCGCCTTTAGGAACTATGTTCTTTAAATCAACACTATACATATTGCTCTTTCTAGGAACTCTAAGTAAAACTTGACTTTCCTCTCATCAATTCAAGTTGGTAGATAAAAAAAATTACATTCAGTGTCATTAAAAGAAACACTATTATTTTTACCCATTTATTATGTTATTTTTTTTTTTTCTAGTGAGACCACTAAAGAGATTAAATTTAACTCTCTTACAAAATACACATTTTCAAAATCTAGATTACCAGTTTTAATGGTACATTTTCCAGTGTTTTTCCCTCCTTTAGGGTTCCCTCTAAAAGCAACATATCCTTCATCTATCTCTTTATAGTTTGTAAGATAGGACATGTTCCATGTCATGTGCCTTGAGCATCCACTATCAATTACTCCTTGATCCTGTAAATCCATTTATGGATTGCCTTGCACATTAGATAAGAAAATTAGTTTCTTTTGGGGACCCAAGCCATCACTGACTTGGATCTGCCTTGTGCATCAATATAATCAAACTTTTTAAGGGTGATTGATGCACTGTTGTGTTTAGAAACATGGTATATAATTTTAATCTTTGGTTTCCAAACCCAACAAGCTGAGGCTTTAACAGCATTGACATGATTTACTTTAACAGCATTAACTACTGCTTTTGACCTAGCAGTATTAACATTGTTACCCTTGACAACATTAACTACTGCTTTTGGCCTAGCAGTAGTAACCTTTTTACCCTTAACAGTATTAACCCTTTGATTAATATTACTGTTTTTAAATGTTATGTTCTTATGAATGGGCCTCTTAACAGTTGAATGTGCTGTTTTAGAAAGATATGACATTGGTCTAGCAGCATTCACTGTTGTTTTTGAGTGAGCAGCATATTCGACACACACCAATCCATATAATGTCAGTCGCATTATTCACAACCCTTAATATCTATTCATATGCAATGATTGGACATGCAGTTAATATCTATGCATGTGTTATATACATGCATGATATTCGCATGATATCAAATATGTTTATTCTATGCTTTGTCAATTGGTAGAATTGAAGCCATATGAAAAGATTCTCTTTTCTCTTTGTTTAAGCAGATCCGATCGAATCATGTTTAAGAAATTACAAGAACACTAGTTTGTTTGATTATTATCGTGAAGCAACAACTAGCATCGTGACGTACTTGTTCGACGTGTTGTGTGAGCAACCGTAGAGGCGTTTGTTTTAGACGCTTTTGTATTCAAGAATAATCGCTAAAAGGTACGCTTTCCTTATTTAATATGTGTTAACCTACTTGTCATAACTAGATCCATTCCGCTGCGCACTCGTGGCTAAATTGGTTACCTAGATTAATAAATCCCAACAGAAACTGTATTTGCGAAACTGGTTAATCAGACACGTTTGTTACTATGTCAAATGGGTAAGAATTATTGGCAACTTGTCCAGCTGACACTGTTGTAAAAGTTGTAAAATTAGTTTCAAGGAACACCGACTTTTCTTACCGTATGTTAACAAAAAGTCCAAAATCTATACCACATTATAATTTATTTGGGACGGGCTTAAAATTTTAAGTAACATGCTTACTAATAATGAAATGCAAAAGTTATACATACCCCCCTTAAATGGATATTGGCACCATACAATTTTTATGTTTTTTTATTTTTATAATTTTTTTTCTATAAAACTACATAACTAAAAGTACGAAACATAAAATATAAAGTTTGAAAAATCAAAAGTATAAAAAGACAAAAAAATATCAATACAACATAAGTGGGCTAATGTTACGATAGGATCAGTTGCAAATCTGTTGCAAATGGCCATTTGCAGCGGATTTGCAATAGATACCTACCGTAACGTTAATGCTTCATGGAAATTTAAATTGCAATGGATTCTAACGGGGTTAAAAAATTTCAACGGTTTTCTAATCGAGAAGAATCGGTCTAAAAGTAGCAACCGCTTTTGCAACGGATCATATTCCAACCGTTTTTCTACGATTTTGTTATGGTAGATGTTGCAAGGAAACCGCAACGGACAATATATGGTACCCAACGGAATAAATTTGCTACGAAATTGCAATGGTATAAATTTGTGACGAATTTTCGAAGGAGTGTCATCAAAATGATTCCGTTACAATTCCGTTACTAACTGCATTTTTAGAAGAAGAAAAAACACCATTTAGCTATTTTTCCGAATATACAAATATCTAAAACTAGATAATTCCAAAAGTACAATTGAAATCCAAATTAATAATTAGATGAATATTCAGATATTATATTACATAGTGTATAACATCCTACCAAACGTACCACTTCTAAACCAAAAGTGTATAATACACTAAGTGTAAAAACCAAATCCTACCGAATGCACCACTTCTTAACAAAATGAGTATAATCCACCAAGTTTACCAAATCCATGGTACTACTTCAAAACACTAGGTGCATGAAATGTGAAGTGTACCTTAATCAACAAATGTTTAATTTGGATAGGGAGTAGCATGTTGCTCCTTCAATTGTGTCAACACCTCGGCCAACTTGTCATTTGTTTTTTCTTTATTACTTCCTTAAATGCTTCAAGTTTTTCTTCGTTAAGCTTTATTTGTTGTTTTATAGCTTCTTCAAAAAGCTCCTTGTCTTTCTCTCTCGCTTTTCCCAAGTCCTTCATTGTTTTCTCTTACACTTCAACCTAAAAAATACTTAAACAAATTATAACTAATGTGAATTTATAAGTGCCTATTGTAGATGATTAAAAAAAATCAAGACAATAGCTTCAAATTTTGATCAACATAATAGTAAACTTACATGTAGGCCAAGGACACAATTATGTAAATGAATATTTGTAATAAATGAATCAGTTATATAAACTACATAGAATGAATATGTGAAGTATGCTACTTGGACTTTCATGTCCAGTTATGTAGTTTAGTATTAGCCAAATGTTGTGTTGATCCCACTTCAATAGATCTTAAATTCCTTATGCTTGTTAAGGTTTAGTTATGCTAGATAAATCTAACACAACTTAGTTAAGAAACTTTGTTGAATATATTAAAGATTATGCAGAATCTAATCTTTAATCAATAAGAAGAATTCTTCAATGAAACAGTAACACAAAACAATATTATTTCAACAATAAAAGCTCTAATATTATTATTACAAATAATACGAATACTCTCTTAGTATTAGGGTTACAAACCTTGAAGCTATGAATTATACGACTAAGATACATAAAACTCTATGCCCTAGGACCTCCTTTTATACACGAAGGAGTCCTAGTCAATTTACAATATATTACTAAAACTTAGATTATTCTCAAAGATCTATTCTATAAATAGCAATCCTTATCTCATAAGTAATCTTGATCTTCAAGCAATCTTTATCTTTCAGTAGTTGTAATCTTTCAGTAGTTGCAATTTTGTACCAGCAGCATTAACTTTGAACAAGCAGTATTAACTTATACACTAGCAGCATTAACTGTGTACAAGCAGTAGTAACTACTTAGAATATATTCTTCAATCTTCACCAGCAGTACTAACTTTACACTAGCAGTACTAACTTTATGCTAGCAGTACTAATATATACTAACAGTAGTAACTGTGAACTAGCAGTACTAACTTTATACTGGCAGTACTAACTACTTAGCATATTTTTCATCAAAGTTAATGGACAGCGCTAATTTTAACTTAGCAGCAGTAACACAAACCTTAGCAGCAGTAACTTTAAGAAGGCTTTTTATCCCAACAACCCTCCCTTAAACTTGATATTCTTCTTCAAAATCTCAAGTTTCTTCATTAAAAGCTTTATTAATCACCAGGAGGATGCTTCCAAACACTTTATTAAGGTACATAGCCTTCCTTAAGCTGTTTCTTGACCAATCTAAGAAGCTTAAATGCCATTTCACACTCATAATCAACTTGAAGCTTCACATCATTGAACATCTGATGTAGTGTGTGATTTGTAAGTGGATACATCTTTTCAACCAACAGATAATAAAGTATGGACTGCATTGTTACACAATGAACTCCACAAGAATCATAAAGCTTCTAGTTCAGCACTTTAACTAATCCTTGTTGATTCTTCCATACACTATCTTCAACATGATGTTCAAACATGGTCTTCAAATTAAGAAGTAAGAAATTATCCATGTAATTCACTGGCTCTGTCTTCTTAAATCTAGCTTTAACTATGCTCCAAAGAACTTCCAAGTCTTCTCTGTCAAAGTTTTTAAGCATCTTTCCAAAAGTTAAATACATCTGAGAATTACCATCTGCTCTGATAATTTAGAAATAGCTTTTCTTCCCTTCTTTGTAGATCTTGTAGTCAACAATGGTTGGAGATTTGGTAGATAAAGATGTAGCATCAATAGTTACATCATCTCTATCATCTGGAATTATTTCCAAACATTGTTTAAGCTCTTCAGACTCTTTGTCTTCTTCTACTTTTTGCTTTTTAGAGCTTTCTTGTTCCAGCTCTTCTCCTGCTCTCTTTGAACTGCTTTCTTGTGCTATCTCTGCTTCAGCTTTCTTGGAACTCTCTTCCATCACTTTTGCTTTCTTGGAACTCTCTTCTATCACTTCTGCTTTCTTGGAACTCTCTTCCATCAACTCAGTTATGTAGTCAACAAAGGTGTTCACCCTCTTGAAATCTTTGTCAAACAATCCTTCCATGTTTTTCAAATAAGTACACATGATACTCCTTTGTTGAGCTTTTGTTGGTGGTTTATTCCTCTTTTCTTCTGCTCTCTTAGCTGCAAAATGTTTTCTTCTTTGCTCTAAGAATTGTACAAAAAACCTTGCCTTTTCTTCATTAGTCAATTCTTCTTGCTCTTGAGCTTGCGGTCTTTCAGCCAAATGATAATCAGCATCAATCTTAGCTTGAATATCATTCCATTCTTTAGTCAAAACAACATTGGCTTCATCTTTTTCCCTTGTAAGTCTCTCCTTTCCATCATATTTAGCTTGTAATCTTTTAGATTCTTGTTCATCAAAACTGACTTGATCTTTATTTTTCATCTTCAAAGATTCTTCTACCATTATTCCTTTACCCTTGTCCTAAACTTTGACCTGTGATGGTTGTTGAGAAGAAACTATTGGTGTTGGTGTAGGTGCTTGCTCCTGTTCATGAATGACAAGCCCTTTAGCCTTGGGTCTTGTGCTAGCAGTTGTAATTGTTGTAGCAGCAGTTGTTGTTGTAATTGTACCCTTGTCACAACCCGTCAATTTCCGTTCAGTATCATAACCATTTTTCGTCCAATAATTTGAATTTTTATAAGTTTCGTATAACTTTTACGCGTAACCAGAAAGTTGTCCCGTTAATATCTGAAAATCATCTCCGGGAGCAAACCATACTGTATTTCATCGTAGTCTTTCATCATTGGACGCGTTTTTACGTTTTTAATTAATATTTAAAATTTTCGTGAAGTCATTAGTCATTTTTGTTGTTTACGTAAACAGTTAAGTATATTAATGCATGTATGCATGGAAACCTTGGTAATTAATTCACATGCATGCATGATATCCCTAGAATGTTAGAGGTCACTTTTGGTCCCCCCCTCCCTTGGATTTGTTGTAACCGGATATACACATACATATACACTTAGGATACCAAAATTTTGAAATTCAAATCAAGAGACAAGCTTCCCATATTTTGGCACAAGGACATGTACACACAAGGGTTTAATTGGGAGATCAAATTGGTCCCCTAGGTCTCCTTGTCCCCACGCCGGTCATACATACACATACATGCATGTGTTGTGATTTTTGGAGCTAGCTTATATGTTATCTTAATCATTGGCATATTCATTTCACACACACTTTGTTCTCTCTTTTCTTTCTTCGTCTCTTGGTTCGAACGCCTACAAACACACACATAAATCCATTTCTTTTTAATCTTTGATCAAACCATTTGAAGATATATTGTTCGAGGCTGATTGTTATTTCATTCGGGTAGTTTATAAACAACGTTTGGGTTGTTCTTAGTTTCTAATCATTTTTCGTCGCGTTTCCTTGT
Source organism: Tanacetum coccineum (assembly GCA_026074375.1). Classification (NCBI taxonomy): domain Eukaryota; kingdom Viridiplantae; phylum Streptophyta; class Magnoliopsida; order Asterales; family Asteraceae; genus Tanacetum; species Tanacetum coccineum. The sequence goes on from BQNB010062029.1 coordinate 14,706, forward strand.
AAGTCATCTCTACTTTTTCATAAATTAGTTGTACTTTTACATTCGTATGATCATTCCGAACAAGGTGTACAAAGCGGATTGTTGTGAAAACCATTATCTATTTTTCTATAAAACCACAAGTCTCAAAGTTTAATCTTTTTATTTATAAATGGAAGAACATAAAAAGTAGTTGTACTTTTGCGTTTAAAAGTTCGTTGTGACTATTTTGATATATATATTGTTATTATTACGGCTATGTTATTTATTGAGATTTATTGTATAGCGAGCTTAAATATTGTTGGCGAAGAGATTAAGTTAGATGTTTATTTTGTTGGAAGCGTAAATTGAAAGTCGAAGAGGTTTAAGTTTAGAATGAATTTGTTGTAATATGTGCGGTGTTGTCGAAAATCTATCGGATATTCATTTGAGTCAATAAAAGATGTACTTTTATAAAATGGATATTTTCATGAGTCAAGATGGATAAAAATGGAAAGTCAATATTTTTAGAAAGGTCATGCCGAAATTTCATAAACTTTATAAATGCGTCGAAAAATATACTTTTATTATCAAAATTAAGATAAAATGAAGAATAACGTTAAGTGTCGAGTTCGGTCAGCATTTACGGTTGTTGAGTCAACTTTAGGGTGTCGGGTCACTAAAAGACGAAGTACACTAAAAGACGAAATACACTAAAAGATGAAATACACTAAAAGACAAAATTCACTAAAAGAAGAAATGCACTAAAAGACAAAATACACTAGAAGGATACGTCGTGTCTACTCATGCTCAGATGATCAGCTCTTGCGTTAAGCGTTATTCGCTGTACATTATTCTTAAATGACAACTATATGCTAGGTTGTCGCTAGGACCGTGAGATTCGTCTTCACTTGATTGATTTCTTTTGATTCACAACTCGCATAAGGTGAGTTCATAGCCCCGCACTTTTACTCGTTTGAATAAATGTTTTATAACTTTGGGGTGAGAAAC
>BQNB010062030.1:0-31602 GCA_026074375.1 Tanacetum coccineum
GTGATTAATGATTCCAAGAGTGTGTCCATGGTGGAATTATTAGGGTTTGAAGGTAATTGGTGTTTTTTGTTGATGGGGGTTTTATAGTGGTTTTTTCATAGGGGAATTGACACGTGGATTTTGCAGACAGTATTTTTAAAAAAAAAGTCAAAAAGCCTTTAACAAGTTGACCGAAGCAAATGAAAAGCTCCACCATTTTTATTATCTTCTCCAAAAATAAAAATCTTATTTATACTCTTCCATAAAATAGAGTTTTTTTTAGCCATCTAATTAATATTTTCTAAATATTACTCGCCTGGTGTTATGAAGTTTTGAATTATCCTTCGCTAAAAACGTTTGCTATTAATGCTAGCATACAAGTAGGTATGGCAAGTTAAGTTATAATTGAAATTTATTTTACTCAATAATAATCAGTGTTTGACCAGAAATAAATCTATCTTTATGATAGCGATGTTATCAAGCCATTAAACGCGTTTTTGTTTTAGGAATAAAAAATCAAAACCAATTTCTTCACTTACTCTAATTAGGGGACTTAATTAATGTGCCCCGATCTAAAATTCAAACTTGGGTTTTGCTAACTGTGCCCACTGGGCACATGCTAATGTATGTTTAAATGGAAAGTAGTTATGTATTTAAGGAGAAAATGTATCTAAACATAGTAATTTTGATCTATAATTAATGTTCAATGTGGTGTCATGTATGCCTATCATGGGTCACATTTCAAAACTTATCTAATATGGAAACATATCAAACTAGGTCAATAATATTTTTACTACATTTATATGTTGCTTAGAAAGTAGAAATTAGGTTGTTTGGACAACAGAAATATGGAAGAAACATGGTTGTTTGGAAGAAGAAATATGGCAGAAACGTCGTTGTTTAAATACGGTTTTATGGAGCTTTGTATATTGTTTTTTTACAGCTTTTGTATGTTGTTTTTACAGCTTTTAAATGCTACTTTATACAACATTTATATGTTGTTAAGAAAGCCGAAACTGGGTTGTTTCGACATCATAATGAGGGTTGTTTGGACAACATAAATAGGGTTATTTGGATACTAAGTATTTAATGGAAAGGAAACCATACAAATAAAGATGTCAATGAATCCATAACGTTAAATTAAAATTCATGTAATAGTTTTCGTGCATGAATGTAGCATTGTTCTTTTTATATTTCACAATATCCCAAGAATTATACCTATAATATTAACCATCAAGAATCGGTTTTTGTGCCACATAAATGCATTTACTTCACTCGCCCGGCCTGACCCACTACCGACCCGGTAGACTTAATTATACTCCCCACCCGTAACCGGACCTGAGGCATTTAATTCACTCCCATATGTGTCGTCTTCTCCTTCACATCGCATCTCCTCCCATTGATAACACACACACAGATCCAACACCGGCCTGAAATCATCTCTCTATGCCAAAAATTCTCGCTCGCGTGAAACTAATCACCCCCCTTCATTCAAGTTTCATACACAACACACATACGCACATCATTCTTTCTGATTCTTTAAAAAATGATGATACGGGTTTTGTTTGATTTGTGTTGTCAGATGGGCTCATGCAATCGTATGTCATTTGAAAAATCATCAGGTGTGTGTTCTTGAACTAATTTATGTGTATCCAATTTTTTAGATTTATATAAAAAAATTAGGAGTTTTGATTTTTATGAGGGGTTTATGATTTCGATGTTTATTGATTGATTTGAAATTATGTGTTGCTCTTTTGTTATAGGAAAATGATCGGTTCGGTCATAAGGGAAACGATGAGGAAAAAAGTGTTTGCCTTTTTAATCGGAAAGTAAGCATCTCTTAATTTTTTAAAATTCTTATCATGTGTGGAACTGTGATATGTAAATTCAAAGATTAAGACACATCTTGATTGTTGATGTGCTTTGACCAAGCTTTTACAATTATCTTCTCAGACACAAATGTAAAACTTAAAATATTAGAGTTGGCATTTATATAAATATTCTGAACTCTGAAGTATTAAGAACCCAGTAGCCACAGGCTTGGAACTGTTAACGTTAATGAACAGGAAATGCTTGCTAAACATTGTGGATGTCGACATTAAGTAAACCATTGTATATTTCAAGTGTGTTGTTATGTACCCGTTATTACGTCTTTTTAGTTCACTTATTCACGTCAGGTTGCTTGACTGTCTAGATACTCTGCCACAACTAAACCTTTAGGTGGGTGACAAATAATCATCTCCAACTTGATATCAGCCTCGATACTTCACAATACACTTTTGTCATGCTTAACGCATCAAACTTTGTTGTTGTTGTTGATATTTTTATGCAGGAGGAGGAGGAGGAATGGGGATTTGGGTTACTATAAAACATGTCTTTCTCATTAAGCCATCGGTAAGATTTTGATTTTAAGGGTTTGTCTTTGTAGGATTTTGTTTTTTGAATTTAAGTATGTGTTTGTTGTGGCTGTGCAGAAAGAATGTTGTGGCTATGCAGAAAGAAGGTTGTGCCGGTTTAAAATGGAGATAAAAGGTATTACAACTCTTAGCTCTAATTTGGTTTTGAGAGTTTGGATTGCTCCTTACCAAACATAACCGTTATTCGTGCTCCCGACTCTCTATAAATATATATCAACCCACAAATTCGTATATGTTGTGCTCCCGGTGCTATGCAGTTGCCTTATATTACACAAGCCTTAATTTTCCGGCTTATTTTGAGATTTGTGGACTTATCACTTATATAAGTTTATTACAATAATGATAAACTTATATAAGCCCATAAGTCTCAATATAAGCCAGAAAATTAGTGCTTATGTTATATAAGCCGAAATCAAATAAGCTCATAAGCCTACATATAAGCCAAAACAAACACCCCCTTATGTTTCATAAGCTCACATTTTGTGGCTTATTTTGAACCTTTTCGGCTTATAGAAGCTCATGATATCATAATAAGCTTATAAAAGCATATTTTTTTAAATAAGTCATAAAATGTGGGCTTATGAAACATAAGCTGAAAACCACATAAGTAGTAAGCCTGCTATATAAGCTCAAACAAAATGATCAACTTAACGTTGTTAGCTAGCCATTGTCCTCATGTTTAATTGATTGACCAGGACGTGCCTATAGATTTGGCCTCATATACTGCATTCGGTTCACGTGTATTTAACATTATTAATCAGAAACATATAAGCATAAAGTTATGTGGCTAATTACCACATACAAGAGACTCGACAAACCTGGCACTCACACAACTAAACCACAACTCTCAAATAGATTAACTAATATAAATAGCATGCCATTTACTGCATTCGAATAATTATGAATTTTATAATGGTAGAATTTTTCTTTGTCCTGAAAATCTGAATCCGCTACTGCCTTAAGTGTTGTTACCGGCTCAACTAAACTTATGAAATTTTATGCTTAGACTGTTCATAATCATATATTATTTTATCATTTTAATATGCATCAAACTTGAGAACCCTATTAACCTTTCAGATTGCCCTACACTTTGATCTTCCGTTATTTGGAGGCTTCGGCAGACTAGATCACGATGCGACGAATTATGTTCCATGTTTATTTTCTAAACCATTTTCCGAAATGTAGTTAATGAATGTGTGATAAGGAACCATTTGATTCATCCAGATCTATTTCTCACTTCACGCTCCAACTTTCTATACAGGAGTTGCATATGCTGAACTAATAAAGGAGCTGAAAGAAAGCGAAAATAACACATCTCTTGACTTGCAAAAGAAAGTTAAAAGGCATTGGCTCCACATGTCAAGCCCAGTGTAGTAACGCAGGTAAGAGCGAGTTTTCTTTTGTTTTTCCATGTTAACTGTTGATTTGTTTGACTTCTTTGTGTTGAATACTTTTTTTTCTCTTTTCTCATTTGTCTCGCGCAGAATTAGGGAGCGACTAGGCTTCTTTGTGTACATTATCAACGATTGGTGACCACGCATCATCCAACTAAATGAATCAGCAGGCAATTTCCACCCGTGTGGTTCAATCACATGGAAATCCACCGGATGGTAATATTTTGTTTATGTTTAACGGTGTTGATTTGTTAGTGTTGTTTGCTTTGTTGGTTACTTTTGTAAAACCTTCAACTATTGGTATCTTTGATTTTCACAGTTGTCGAGTCATGTGATTTACACAGGTGTCGAGTCATTTAAAACTTTAGAAATGGCGCAAAAGTACAAATGAGCAGACTCGCGTCAGAAACCTACCGAAATACTAATCATCGTTGTCGATGCCATCTTGGAGAAACGCGTAAACAGTGAAGGAGCAAGCAACAATAAAGAAGACACTCCAGGTACAAATTTCACCTACTAATTTTCTTCAATAAATGATGTAAAGTTTTCCTTCGATTTTCTCGAACATGTCCAATCAAATTTGTACACCTGTTAATTGGGTATTATTTAAGTTGTCTTGCCCTTTAGCTTTTACTCTTTTATCGTCATCATTTGTTTTGGAAGATAAATTTGTTTGAAAAGCTGAAACTCAAGATATTGCTTAGTTGGTGCTTATAATCAAATTTTCGAAACTAACATGGTCAATGCAGGGACAATTGGAGTTGTAAAAGAGGACGCTGATGGAAATTAAACTGTTGAGTCGACTAGCTCAGAGATAAATATGAGAGCTCTTGCCAAGTACACTCAAGGTTTGTCTTTTTAGCGAAATTATGTTGTTTTAATGAAAGTACATTCTGTAGCAGCAAGTAGGATTGTCATCAGGAACATGGAGTGGATCAAAAGGAAAAGGATATATTATATTTGTATAAATGGGTCGATCAAAATCATGCATTTGCCAGTTCGACGGTAATTTTGATAAAATTGAAAGAAACAAAGAACCATAAGAAACATAAAGAATAAAAAAAGGTCATATGTGTCGTATAGTGCATGTTTCCATACAGGTTAGGAAAAAAGTCCATTTTGAGTTTGCATATTCAGACATAACTTTTCTCGAGTCCATTTTTTTATCATAGAAAGAAACTCAATTTACACTCAAAAAAACATTTCTATCTTTTGTCACGCTCTTTTTTCAATCGAGACTCAAGTCCTGCTCAGCCAATTTTTTGATATAGTCATCCCTTTTCCATTGAAGCATGGTGTGGTTTTTGTCTTTTCAAAAAGGGAATCTCCTTCCCCGAGCATTTTCCCTAGGTGCACCCTTCACACCTAAGGGTTTGAAACTTTGCTGCTATGGTTAAATAAGTCAAGGATTAGCTAGTTGAAAGGCAAACAGATTCCTAGATCACGTTTGATAACTCGACATAGATTTCAGATAGGTTTCATATAGAAGATCAACAAAAAAAGCTACAAAGCAGTTCTCCAAACACTCCCCCAAATTTTCGTGGGCAAACTCGACCGTCTCCCGAAGATTATCAACATCGTTTCAGATGCAGCGAAACAAAGCTTGAAGAAGATACGAATGCCTTTGCCATCGTGGCGTAGAGCTGATTATGTTAAATCCAAATACCTCTCACCTTTCACTCACATCGCCAACACCACAATCAAAACAGATAAGAGTCCTGTTGATGATCAGTCGTTCAATGAGAAAACAACCAAACCAAACCCAATTTCATACCTTAAAGATCTAATTTTGGTCGATGAATTTAAAGCAGTGGGAGCTGCACCAGAAGTTGAAAAATCCAAGGAAGCTATGAAACAGTAGGACATAATAGGCGTAGTTTATAACAAAGGGGGCATAATGCAGAAGCCCAGGTTTCAGAGGTATGGAAATTGTCTACCGAAAACCCATTTTAAATTAGATATCATTGATTATCATATCTTTTTTCTTATTATATTCTTTAACACATGTTGCATCAGGGACATTATCCCAGTCATCTTCCACTGGTACACTTAATAACTTTCGTTCAGGATATCTGAATATTTATCAGATAGCATGAGACATGTACCGACAAATCACGACATCGAAGAAGATGAAGAAAGTAAAGTTGAAACTCTTGAAGATTTGTTTCAGAAGAAATGAAGCGATTAATCTATTATCGATGTAGAGAAATAAAAACATGTTGTGATATCCGTAGCTTATTAGACATCATGTCTATAGTTTACATGTAGCATGGACAATATTCCAATACTTCATAAACAGTAACAACATTTGAATTTATTAGTTACAAATTTTAAAAACAGAATTTTACATACAGGTGGAAGGTTTTAAAACGGAAAACCTCGCGCTTCACAGCGAAGCGCGGGTTAAAAACCTTGTTCAAATTATTTACAAAGCAATCAATTATAGTAAGATTCTCAAGTTTGGGTGCAATCAGATTGATGACATTTGAGCATGTGCCATCAATAGAGGTGATTTCTGGGAAAACTGCTGACGGTTAGTTATTGGACATTGTGAAGAAAAAGTGAATAATGTGCGATCAATCTCATAAAAAACTTACTACCTACTCCCTGAAAAGTTAGTTTTATCGAAGACACTTTTATATGATGATTGTGAAGAGACATAACAAGAGTCACAAATCTAGCAAACTTAGGTAATGTACCAAAATGCAGACCGAAAAAGCTAAGACAAGGCATTGATCAGAGATTGAAGCTTCCACCGTGAAGAGAGCAAACATGTCTGAACGGCAAATTTGGTGTCAAAACAAAAGTGGATTCGATGAATCAGCTCATCTGGCAAGTTGCTTAGCCAATCTTTGTTGAAAATTGATCTAACATTATCGTGATCAAAGTCCATTTTCTCTTTCAACTATGCAAAACGGTGGATGTTGGTTGTTCGTAAATGTATGCTTTAATCATTGTTCTTAGAGTAAACTGCAAAATACATCCTTGTGGTTTATTTGTTTCTCACGAAATACATCCTTGATCGAAACTATTAGCAGTTTACACCACTCGTTAGGCAAACGTTTGCCGAAATACATCCCTCGTCACTAACTTCGTTAAATATTCAGTTTTTTGGGCCCCACTTCAGGGGTATTTTCGTCATTTTCTTTCCACAAGGATGTATTTCGTGAGAAAACATGAAACACGTACAAGGATGGATTTTGCAGGTTTACTCGAGAATTTATTTGATCGGTAAAATGAAAACGGACGATAAATACCACTGAACCCCTGAAGTGGGGCCCAAAAAACTGGATATTTAACGAAGTTAGTGACGAGGGATGTATTTCGGCAAACGTTTGCCTAACGAGTGGTGTAAACTGCTAATAGTTTCGATCAGGGATGTATTTCGTGAGAAACATAAAACCACAAGAATGTATTTTGCAGTTTACTCCTGTTCTTATATTTCTAGTTTCTTTACGTGACCATTGTCCGCTTTATGACTAATAAGTGGTATTGGGGCCGGGGTTGCATAATCGTTACACTAACCGTGCTCCAATCTTAGCACGCATCATACAAATGGACAGATAACCAAACATTTAACCTTATGTAACAACGACAACAACATGATAAAGAATTTGCTTGCCTTTAAAAGAATGTGGAGAATCGTTGGAGTCCACCTGAATATAAAACTACCATCAACAAATAAATACAGATTATGTTTTTAAGGTTTTAGATTGTTTGTGCTGTGTTTTTGCTTTTAATAATTCAAGATTTACTCTTAACTTTTGGGGGCAAAACAGCTTGTGTGACCGACAAGGGCGGAGCCAGAAAGTTTTACTCGAGGGGGCACATTTTGATCATTTCTATAAACTACACGGCAAATTGGTTCAACGGGGAAAATTACAAGAAAACCCAAATATTTTAGAAATTTTACACTACAAACTTTCGCTAAGGGGACACATGCCCCTTTTGCCCCCTCCTTGTCTCCACTCCTCGTGACCGACCCCAAAAAGACCTTCAGAAAAAGTCCAGCCTGATGAGTCTCGGTTCCGGATTACGTCAGAGCAACTTCTGGTTCCAATCCCGAATTCACCCAACCTGATTTTAAGATTGTATAGAGCCTAATTTGGCTAGGTTTTAAGCAGATGCAGTAATTAGATAATCATTGTTTAAACATAGGTCAAGTTGGTTAACTATTAAGATGCGTCCAATTGAATCTCCTTATATACTAAAACTCATATAACAATTACCCAACGTGTTTAGGCACGTTTAGCGGGTCAAATTCTTTTTTCACTTTTTATTATGAATAAATTACACGTTTCGTCCTTATGGTTTATACCAAATAACATTTTAATCCATATTCGATTTTAAGTACACCAATCATCTCTAATTTTAAAACTATCTGCATTGATGGTTCCTATTTTGTCAAAATAAAGACCAACTGTGTAATAAATTTGTTTGAAATGTGTTACACGAATAATCCTTATTTTCCCTAATAGGGACTATCAATGAAACATGTTTGGGTGTACTTAAAATCGAATAGGAACTAAAAGTGTTATTTGGTATAAACCATATGGACGAAACATGTAATTTATCCATTTATTATTTTACTCAAAATAAAAAAAGAATATGAGAAAAGGTGAGTCAACCCAACCAAAATTCGTCTAGACACGCATCAATTTAGACTCATATTTTTAAAAAAATCATCTAGAAGCAAACTCGTTTCGACACAAACTTATCCTATATAGACCCGTGATCCGACCCGGCTATTTTGCCACCTTTGGTTTTAAGCCTGGCCGGTCAATACACACCGATTTTGTTATGTATGAATATATATAAGTAAAATAAAATAAAGAGGGAAATATTTAGAAATGATATTTGAGTATCATCCCACATCGCCTGCTTGCACTAAATGGTCAAGACAGAGATGAGTATAAAAGAAGATGCCAAACTTTCAAATCATTCATACATGGTTTTAATATTTTGTGATGCATTTCTTGATTACTTGAGGTTTATTAAAAGTTAGACTTTAGATTAATTAAGGATGCATATTAAATAATTAAAATTTTGTTCTCAATGAAGTATAACATATAATATTTTTAACTCTAACTATATACACTTGTAATCACGGGTATAAATCTTGGCATTGCGTTTTGATATTTTTTGTACCGTACACGTTTTGGGCAAATAGTATAATGAGTAATAATGTTACGCCCATGCGATCCAAGAGGGCCCGGTTCAAGCCCGCATGGCAAAAAGATTATGCCATGTAAATCTATCTCTTAAATAATGTCATTGTTTATAAAAGTATTTAAGTCTTTATAGGAAAGTCATTAATTACATGTTTGACTAGAAAAGTCTTGTGTTTATCTTGTCTTACAAGATAGGGTTATTCGACTATATATACCGAACGATTTTCATTAACGAAAGATATGTTTTTGCCAATAAATCTCTAAATCTTCTTCCTCTCTTCTTAAGGAGCCCGCACCCGATACTATCTGTAAGGGTCGTATCAACTGGTGCTTTCATTGAGAGTCCTCGTTAAGGGCTTCCGATTTAAGGATAAAATAAAAAGTTATTGTTCATCGGGTACTGTTCATGACACTGTCCACGGGTACTATTCACGGTACTGTTGACGGTACAATTCACGGTTACTGTCATCGAAAAAAAATCTTTTTTTTTCATTTGCACGGATGGATGAACAAACAATTAGGGGATGGATGAAAGAACAACAAGATCGAGCTGAGAAGATGGCACAACAACAGCAACAACAAGCCGCGACGTTTCAAGCGCAGTTCGAGGCATTAAGGGCTAAGTTGCACGCCAGTCTAGGGCAGCTTCAAGGGCGACCGGGAGGTAACGGCGATCAAGGGTCGTTGCTGCCAAGATCTATGCGTTTGGATGTTCCCAAATTTACCAGGAAGGATCCGGAAAAATGGTTGTTTGCTAATACATAATACTTTTCCTTACTAAACACACCCGCGGATCAACGTTTGCGGATTGTGGGTTTTAATCTCGAAGGAGCAGCCGCGAAGTGGTTCCTGTGGATGTCAAGGAATGGGTTGATCACCGATTGGGAACGGTTTAAGTAGAGTGTTATGAATCGTTTTGGGCCTTCCAAATATGAAGATCCGCAAGGCACGTTGTCAAAATTGCTACAACTCAGTACCGTTGAGGAGTACCAAAGTGAGTTTGAAAAACTAATGAATCGAGTTATGGATCTACCGGACTCTTTGCTCATCTCCTACTATATTTCTGGGCTTAAACTGCACTTGCAACGGGAATTGTTAGTATCAAAACCTACTATCTTTGGCGACGTGTTTTCGTTGGCACGAATTATCGAGGCTCGTTTCGATGACCAAGCAGCTCCGGTGGCGGGCACGTCGGCTGGATTGAAAGCTAACAAGGTGGTTAATGATGGTGATGATTCAAAATCTTCAGGTTCGGTGACACCAACAAGCGATTAAGAATCTTCAGGCGAAGTAAAAGTGCTTAATTGGGTGTAGCAATCGATTGATGTAGAAAGTACCTATGATAATGATGCACGAGATCAAGTTAGTGAGTTGGAAATAAAGGTGTTAGTGAATGGTAAACAATATAAAGCGAAAGTGGTTAGAGTGGTGGTTGTGGCTGTTGAGCAAAACATTGACGAGCCAGACGTTGAAGGTAATGGGGTTATAGGTGTTGGAGTAAAAGAAAATAACAAAGGGGCTCAATACTCTGTTTCCACCCTACGTGTTCTTATTTTGCTTTTAGAGCGTCTTAATGACCAATAATAAAGAAGAAAAAGATGGAGGCTGCAATTCAAAGAAGAATATGGGATCCCGGAATCAAGATAATTTTTTTAGACAACACCTTGAGGACAAGATGATTTCTGAAGGAGAGAAGAATGTTACGCTCAGGCGATCCAAGAGGGCCCGGTCCAAGCCCGCATGGAAAAAAGATTATGCTATGTAAATCTATCCCTTAAATAATGTCATTGTTTAGGAAAATATTTAAGTCTTTATAGGAAAGTCATTAATTACATGTTTGACTAGAAAAGTCTTGTGTTTATCTTGTCTTACAAGATAAGGTTATTCGGCTATATATACCGAATGATTTTCATTAATGAAATATATGTTTTTGCCAATAAATCTCTAAATCTTCTTCATATCTTCTTAAGGATCCCGCATACGCTTGAAGTGATGCTACTATCCTGATACTATTTGCAAGGGTTGTATCAAATAATGTTAAACTGTTTTGTCTCGACAATACACGTTTTGGGAAAATAGTTTAATGAGTGCAAATAGTATAATGAGTAATAATGTAAACTGTTTTGTCTCGGCAGTAATGAGTGCAAATAGTATAATGAGTAATAATGTTAAACTATTTTGTCTCGACAGTACAAGTTTTAGGCAAATAGTACCATTCTCCCTCCCCAAAAGCTCAGTTGACCGGTCAAGGGGGTCCAATTGAAGAAAGAGACCAGGGTTCGACCCTAACTCTTTGCTAATTAGGTCACTGGGACATGAGCTCATTGCCTGGAGCCGGGTCCTTAGGGAAGGGTCCGGTTGGCATCAAAAGATGCATGGGGCCAGGGTGTTCCCACCGATCTACACCTTTGAAGTATTATGAGTAATAATGTTTTAATTTTTCAGCAAATAACATAATGAGTAATAATCTTTTAATTACCTGGTTTTGAAATTATGTTTTTGCAAACAATTTTAAGTATGCACGTTGCCAAAGAAGCTTTGCGACACGAATGGTGCCACTGACTCATTATTAACAACTCTTTTCATTTTTCCTGTTGCTAGCTAATAAGACCAAGTTTCTTGTTAGTTGTATTAATAATCTTCTATTTGATCACGCAGGTAAAATCAAAGGACTAGACTATAACAGTAAAAAAGATGTTATCCCCAAAAACATTCATCTTCGTGCCACGTTCTTTTTCAACCTACGTGCAACCACCAGGATTGACGTGAGTTCACTTTTTTGTTTGTATGTTCGTTTTCTAGTTCAGCATATATACTTAAAAACTACAAACAACTACGACTTGGATTTTTTCGAATCAACGCTAGCTGCAAATTTCACAACCGGTATCAACAAATCAGACATGGTATATTCTAAATTTCTATTGTGCATTTTTTTGTACATCTTTGTTGCATCAATAGACTCTTGTCGAAACAATGAAAACTGGAAAAATGGGTCAATGGGGCAACAAGATCGGGTACGTGCTTCTCCTATTTACAATCGGACTCAAAAGCAACCCCTTAGACTACGTAAAAAAAGCTAAGGCAGTCATTGATGGAAACAAAGCATCGTTGGAACCTCTGTACACTTTTTTTGTTCTTTACGTGGTGCTCAAGTTGTTCGGGATTAAGGTATGTATACGAACTCACACTAGACTTAAGCACTTGTAGGGTTTCGTCTCTAACTGCGCATTTACTAAATTTTGATGGTGAATTTAGGGTTTGAACAGGCTGCAGGGAAACTAAACCACTAGGTGTTTTTTAATACAACTTTGTGGTTCACCAATGTGCCTGGACCACAAGAAGAAGTCACATTTTATGGGCATGATTGCGCTTACATGGCTCCTAGTTGCTACGGGCAACCTAATGTAAGTACAAAGACACATACTTATTATGATCTCGTTTATATTGCTGTTGGAATTTGATAAACTGTTAACCATTAACAACCACGAGTACGTAGCGGATATGGATCAAGTAAGGTACATATGATTAACACATAATAAATAAACAAAAGGGTAATATAGAAAACTAACCTTTGAAGTCAACTGCAAATGAATGAAACCCGAGACCTAGAAAATGCTTTCGAAACTAATGGATAAATTTTCACCTCTACGGTTGCTCACACAACACGTCGAACAAGTACGTCACGATGCTAGTCATTGCTTCACGTAACCAACACCAAGTGTACATATGAACTGATCCAAATCTCTACATAGAGATACGTTTGAATCATTTATAAAAGAGAATATATGTTACCAAACAAAAGTATTAACAAAGATATAATATCTTTGTTATATAATGGCCTTGGAATTCGAATAGCACTAAACCTCAAAAGGTTATATTGAATTTGATTGGTGGAACAGGTATAGAGAACGAATTTCTTTTTACCTTTGGGATATCTTGGGTCGTATGAATTGTTTGTGTGGGACAAGTTAATGAGAAGAGGTATGGGGTGTTTATATAGCACCTCAACCTTAATTGTAGATAAACTCTAAAACCTTGAAGATAAATCTTCAAGTCTTTAGCTTATCACAACTCTTCCATATTATCTTAAACACTCATCATTATCACTATAATTTGCACACAAATCCTTTTCTAGAATCCTTCAAAATCTGCCACATTTGGGAGGAGGACAAGGGTTTTCATTTCGACATTTTAAGCCCTTCTCTTTATTTTTATTTAACGGATATCTAAAATTAGTTAAGCGTCCAACGAAAACTAACGACCATTTAAATATATTTCGTGAAACATATTATATATTTAATAAATATAAACGAGTTATATATATCAAATACATAATAAACGTACTCTTCGTGTCTTAACGTGTATGCCCCTAATAGGCTCACACATTTCTAGTCGTATAGGTGCGTATCCAACTACCATAATCCAACAATTGCTCCTAGTATGATATGTAAAAAACACTGAGTTACACTTATTATGTATTCCACTAAACAACAGTTTTCATGTACTGTACTTTATGATGATAATGGAATGCATGTGTATAATTGTCGCAGGCATTGATGATTCATATCGTTAGTTATATGGGTAAATTGACGTTTGCAATATCAGCAGATGAAGAGACCATACCCGGTCCTCAACAACTATGTGACGATCTTGAGGAAACCCTATATCTCATCAAGAGCTCGGCTTTAGGGACAGAGAGTGCGAAAAACAAGTAGCAAATAAATCTTATGTATCGTACTAAAAACTATGACATATTTTTTACGTATTGCTATTCTTGGCAAGTACCCATCTTATTATAAGTCCAAATGAGATATTTTTCCTGTATATGTTCAGTGTTGTATCTTTATTATTGTTAAAACTTGTTTATAGTCGCATTGTGTGTTTAACCATCATTCGTCTCTCACGCCACTTGAACCTACAGCCACAACCTATTTGTTGGGGACATAATTCTCACACGAACGTCACCGGAATAAAGGCCAATTGGTACAAATGGTTGTTTGATAATGACGAAAAACATAATCTCAAGAGACTGTTCTTATTTTTTAGAGCTCTTTATATAAGAAAAGAGAAAAAAATCTTATTAAATGTTTACATTGATGCTGTGGCAAACAAAACATGAATCTTAGTCGCTTTGTATCACACATGATCACTCACATAAATTAATTGCTTGCATAATGCAGAGAATATATGGTAGCGTTTTCTTATTCTTCATGTAGATGATCATAAACGATCAAGCTCACGTATCAGGTAGATATAATTTGATTGTAATTTATTTATCTGATCCGTGTAGATTACTTTCTGATGTTTTGACTTACGTGTTGTACATAAGCAAACTGGTGAGAATAGTTTGCTTCCATCTCTGTAGGCAACTTCTAGCTCCAGTAATAACTTGATCCGGACCTTCCTTCGAAAATAGGACTCCTAAATCTTCAAAACATTGGTTAATCACATCATTCATCTCTTACAAAACATTGGCACTATAAAGCACTTGAAGTGTGTTAACGGTCTCATGAATATCTTACTCCCTATAAAGCATGGTTTGGTGGTGATCGACCATAACACATGTTTGAAGTTTGGTTTGGTAGTGTGTTAAATGATGATGTGTCGTTGACGTGGAAGTAGCTAGTTTTGTGATTATTACACTCGGTCAAAGCAAACGGAGAAATATTAACAAATGGTGTTGGCATCCAGTATCCCACATCGTTTGGTTTCACCAAATGGTCAAGAGAGGGATGAGCATAAAATAAGATGCCAAACATTCAATCATTCATATTATCTTTGGCTTTTTGACTATAATGAGTCTATTGAGTATTTGATTGTTTGTCAATGTAATTTTTTTTAATAAAGTATAACATTTATATTTTTGAGATAATGTATTTTGTGCTTTGGGAATATATATTAAAATATTAAAACTTTTTCCAATAAAATATAATAAACATTAATACTTTTGAGATTATGTATTACGAGGTTATCCAATTATTAATTTTTTTTACTTTTATTATAAAAAAGAAAAAACAAGAATAAAACTAAACGATGTTTTTACACCCGCGTTTTGCGGTCGGAAGCCTATGGAAGTATTGTATGCCTTGAAAATGTAAATTTTTAGTTGATTTCGGTTTTTCTTTTATATCCTTTTTATGCTATAGTCTATAACAAGCAGAAATTACCCGCGCGGTGCTGCGGGCGTTAATTTTTCGCGCGTTGTTGCGGGGCTTTTTTTTTTTTTGAGTTTATTTTTTCGGTCTCATTTTTAATAATTCGGCGCATTTTTTCTTTCTTATGTATTTGTGTCGATTTTTTTTTCGTCCTCATAACAATTATTTTTTGACCCAAGCCCGCTAGAAAATGTAGAAATAGTAAAAAATAAAAGCACGTCTCGTACATTTTTTTTTCCTTCTATTTTTAGCGAAAGAAGTGGGGGAGGAGGATTATAAAGATTTTTTTTTTGGGCGCGATGAAAAGTAACCATGCGAAAAAGGAGTAAAAAAAGTTGGCTAGATTTTGACTAGAAACATTTAAAAAAAAAAAAAAAACTACTTGGGCCGGGCCAAAATAGAGGCCAAAAAAAAAGTTGGGCTGGATGTTGGACTAAACTAAAAAAAAAAAAAAAGACTTGGGCCGGGCCAAAGAAAAAAAAAAAAAACACTTGGGCCGGGCCAAATGAGCCCAAGGCCCAAGTCAAACATTTGGCCACTGTTGATGAACAGTGGTCAAATGTTTGTGTTATAGTATATTGTAAAATAAAAGGAAATATGCAGACACGAGACCATGTGTACTTGTCGATCTGTAACAACGAAATACACATCAACATTTGTTAGGAATCGCAAGCATTTATTTACTTATTTTATCGATGTAGGATTGGGTTTGCACCCGACAATCCTCCCCTCAAACCCAATACTACAATGAGTTTCCTCTCTAAAGATACATGACGCAACTTGTTGTAGAGCCGTTGGGCTACCTGCCCCGCTCTAACTAAATGACATCCGCACGCAACCTATTCTAGAGTCGCTGGACCACCTGTCCCACT
Source organism: Tanacetum coccineum (assembly GCA_026074375.1). NCBI lineage: Eukaryota > Viridiplantae > Streptophyta > Magnoliopsida > Asterales > Asteraceae > Tanacetum > Tanacetum coccineum. Next base: position 15,989 of record BQNB010062030.1, read on the forward strand.
CTATCTGAACGGCGTGATCTGTTCCACCTGAGCTATCGTTGGATCGAGACTAACTTGGGGTTGCGTCACCTGCTCCACACACATCGAGAATCAACCGTAGCTCTTATACTAGTTGTTAGGAATCGCTACTGAGCTAGACAAGCTTAACATATAATCCCACATGGGGTTATCAGTCCAAAACCAATTGGTGATAGAAGGCGTAGCCCATCAAACTTATATACAGGCATTTATTTACTTATTTTACCGATGTGGGATTATATTTACACCCAACAATCCTCCCTTCAAACCCAATACTACAATGGGCCTCCCCTCAAATGATACATGACGCAACCTGTTCTAAAGCCGCTAGGCTCCCTGCCCCGCTCTAACTGAACGACATCTGCACAAAACCTGTTGTAGAGTCGCTGAACCACCTGTCCCACTCTATCTGAACAGCGTGATCTGCTTACCTAAGCTATAGTTAAAAACTGTTATAATATACCTCAACAATATCTGTGTTAAGTGTAAGAAACTTGGCACTACGAAGCACTTAAAGTGTGTTAATGGTCTCCCGAGTATCTTACTCCCTATAACGCATGATTGAAGCTAAAGTTAGTAGTGTGTTAAACGGTGTTGTGCCGCAGTGCGGAGGTGGTGTGATTATAACACTCCGTCGGTCAAAGTTAATGAAGAAATATTAATAAATGGTGTTGGCATCAAGTATCCCACAACGCTTGGTTTCATCCACCAAAATGGTCAAGAGAGGATGATCATAAATGAGATGTCCAAACCTAAATTATTTTAGAACTTTTGATCTCTCATAGAGTCCTATAGTATTTATTGTGTTCCAACGATCGGTTTTTTAAAAAATTTGTAATGTATTTCCTATTTATGGTAAGTTTATATTAAATATAAATTTGATTTGAATAGGGCATATATTTTGAAATATTAAATACTTTTTCTAATAAAGTGTAACATTTATATTTTTGAGGTACATATTTTTAAATATTAAAAACTTTTTCTAATAAAGTCTAACGTTTATATTTTTAAGGTGATTATTATGAGGTCATCAACTAATAATTTTTAACTATTAATTTTATTACTTCTTTATAAAAAAAATTCCAACAACAAGAATAAAACTAAACAAGTTTTGGGCCATTTTTTTAGTTGATTTCGGTTTTTTAATTGATCATAGCAAAGTTGGATCAGTTGGTTATCACCATTGCCTCTGAAGACTGATGTCATCTTCACTCATTGCAGTAAGGCTGGAGATTCTTTTCTACCTTTGGTAGAACCGGAACCAACCTCTCTACCTTAGGTATGGGTAAGACTGTCTACGTCTCAACCTCCCTCATACACTATGAAAGACGGTATTGAGACACATAACCCGTGGAAGACGGTTCTGAGAGTTACTTACTTACTTACTAGTCTATAATAAAAGTAAGTATACATACGTGAGACTATGTGTACTTGTCGATTTGTAACAACGAAATACACCTCAACATTTATATATATGTCAACATTAGCGATAAGGAAACTTTAAAGAAAACATATGTCTAGTTATAAAAAATGTAACATGTTTTCAGTCATCAAAGTTTATATACATGAAAATATACTTTGTTAGAATGGTACACGTTTGTGCCATCCTTTGTAGTTTGCAGAACCTAACATACATAACTAATTTGGTGAAAACACGTTCATGTTCGTACATCCTTAAAACAAACCAGGTAAAGAGCACATCCATAAATAAATGGTGCCTAAATAAAATAATCAAACATTCAGCCTAAAACCTCCGACAACTTCACAAAAAAAGATATTTGTAGACTTCTAGGCAACTGTAACTTACGGATGATTACACTTATTAGATAACTTGGACTTCTTCATGTCGCGATGGGTCAAATAAGAATTCTTTGATTCGTACGTTTAATACGAAAAAAAATACTTAGATACACAGTAAAGAAGTAAAGAAGAAACGGTCAAATTCAAACATTCTGTTCATCGTTAAGTGTGTTGTTATAAGTTGTGACCCAAAGCGCATTTATAAGGCATGTAAAGCAATGACATCGACGACTACGGTAAACAATATCATTATTTTTCATATATATTGTTTCAATGTTTTTACAAACATAATAGAAAGATTGTTAAACTAAGAAATCACTAACTAAGATGATCCGGAGGTCGGGGAGGATGAAACAAATAAGTAGCCATATTATTATAAGATGAGAGAAAAGGGAAAGATGTGTGTGTGATAGGAGGAGAGAAAACACACACACACACACACCTTGTGAGATACTTCCCCCGTCCCAAAATTATTGTCCCTTATTGACTTTTCAATTCTTTTTCTTCTAACTTTGACTTTAATTTTTTTTGTTTTTATTATATAATAATTAATGAAAAGTATATGAATTGATTGGTTTTAAAATGTAATATCATATTATGATTTCATCAATAATTATAAAAACACAAAAAGAAAATATATATCGTCAAAGTCAGAACAAAGAAAAGACATAAAAAATCAATAGGGACAATAATTTTGGGACGGAGGGAGTAATACAAAAATGAATCATCACCCCTCCTAATGAAAGTAAATGAGGGTATTTAATAGTCTTGACAACGACAAGCTAAAACAACTTGTCATTCTAGTCCCTACGTGTCAAGCCTTTTATTGAACCAATTAATTTTTGGAGGTTAGGGTTGGTGGTGGTGAGAGCCGTATTATTCGACGGATATTTCTAAGGATAACAATCTTTCCCTAGATATGGACATACGGAATTACTTACAAATTCATAACAAAGTACAAATACAACAAAATAAACGTCTTCTAAGCGCTTCAATGCTGAAGAAGTCATATGATTCTATTTTCTCTGACTTTCTATTCTTCTTATTTTGATGAGTTTTACTGGTCGTTGAAAACTTGTACTCCAGCTTGGATCTTTAGTTTCTTTACTTGTACAAAAACCATTCTAGTATGCATTAATTTGGTTAACTTCTCCCATCCATGCAGCATGTCTTGAAAAGCTTTCTTCCATAGCACTTTTTTTGCGAATTTTCTTAATCAACCTCCCCAAACCAACATCCCTATCTTGAGCAGGATTCTAACAATCACTGATGTAAGCTGAACAATCTTTTTATTTTCATTAAATGCACTAATGTAATGTTGTAACTAAAAAAACCATAACCAAATACTACTGCTAAACTTTTCATTGATGGTCTTGGAGAATATCCCGTTCGGGGTACTGCCATGGAATCAACAACAATTCTTTTCTCAAACTTATACATAATACATCACAAAACCAATACTAAGTTACTAGTAATACACTACAACCCCCTGGGAAGTTAACCTGTAACATCAATGTACTCATATCCCCCCAAATATTGAAAAAAAAATGTTTCGATTCTTGGAAGCATCATCGATGAGTACCACATAAACACTCAAAAGTCAAGTTCTTGTCATAAGCACAAATATTTAAAAGTTATGAACGTCGTTGAAGAACTTTAATTTTGCTTAGACTATAAAGTACCATTGTTTTGGAATAGCACAATAATATCCTATAGGAATTGCTGATTACATCTCAACCTTTAAACTTTCTGACTAATTTACCAATTTCGTATTCTGTCGGCTATTATTGTGACCACATGGTGAAGTAAACCCGATATACCAAACATGAAAATAAAGTAAAATCCTCCAAATTTGTTACTTAAGCTTGCACTGTTATTGATTGAAGAACGGTCCAGAAGCAAACCTCTAAGTACCCTATACCCGCCTTATCCACATCGACATTTGCGTGTGACACTAAGTACTATAACGTAACTCCTTTAAGTGATAGTAACCAGGTCTTCATCCAACCACCCTGACTACTGGAAACTAGATAATCCAAGTCTCAACCATAGTTGTATACGTTCAAGCAAGTCATTAATCGATAGATTGAGTTTGAAGAAAATGGGTAGAAAGTAGAAGAAAGTCTCGATGATAAAATAAGTGGACGCCTTCGTGAAACCCACTTCAATACAAATAAGGGATACCAAATCAACTTCGTGATCACTTGTCATTTTAATCTAAATTCATAGCCGTTTGTCGTTTTAGTGAATCTTATAAGAATCGTTTTAGTATTATGTATTGTGTTTGTTGTGTTCTTGTTTAAATGTTATTAAACTAGGACAAATGTTATATTGAATTTTCATTAACAAAGAAACATTGCCTAGTCAAACGTGTCATGATAGTGTTTTAATACTCGGCTCAATCCATAAATAGCCGCATCACAACAGCCCAATTGATAAAAAATCGCAGCCCAACATCATCTTTTAACTTGCGGCCCAACTTGTAATTTTGACGAGTATCCAACCCAAACCAATCAAGAAAGACTCAACCCATGTTATTTTTTGTAAATGCACGAGTCCATCACAAACTCGGCTTGACAAAAGCCCAATCCAAAGTGATAAATCCCTAGTAACAGTGGTGCAAAAAAATCGGTTAAAACCGGTTTTCGGTTATTATAAAACCGGTTTTAAAAAAACCGGTTTTTCTAATAACCGGTTTCGATTTTTTCGGTTTTTCCGGAATCGGTTTTTTTCGGTTATAAATTTTCGGAATCGGTTTTTTACCGGTTCGGTTTTTTTCGGTTATAATTGTTCGGAATCGGTTTTTATACCGGTTCGTTTTTTTTCGGAATTTAAAACTTCGTAACATTATTTAATAAACTAGTTAATTTATCAAACATTTAAGATAAACATAATCCACCGGAAAACAGACTAAACAAATACCAAATCATAACTTTTATTTGCACCGGAAACATACTAAAAAATACAATCATAACTTTTATTTAAACAATACAATTATACAACAAAAATATATAAATACTAATTACATTTCGAGCTTGCGGCAAGGCATCACTCCGAAAACAAATTTATGTACTAATATTCAAGTAATGTCGACTTCGTCATTGCCTTCTCCCATATACTCAATCCATTAAATCACTCCAAAAAATCTTCTACATCTACGTTGTTCAAATATCCAAGTCTTCAAACTCACCTACCATCTCTAATTCGTATTCCGGAGGTGATATCCCTAATTCATCAACTTCTTCTCTTGCTATAGTTTCTTCAACGTCTTCTAATATCGGACCTTCCAACGATGTTTCATGTTGTACCCTATCTACTCCGTCCAAATAATCTTTCAAACATACACATACTTCCACGGATTCGGGGGTTAGTCTTGACCTTCTTTCCGATATAATTCTACCGCTAATAGAAAAGGCCGATTCGGAAGCTACCGTCGAAGCTTGGACCGTTAATAAGTCACGAGCCATAGCGGATAAAATTGGAAATTGGATTTCCCTTTCTTTCCACCAAGCCAAAATGTCAAAGTTTGTAAACTCTTCGGGCCTTAAAGTTATTAAAAAGTTTGTAGCCATATATTGTCCCAACTCGCTTGTTGGGGCCGATGTTCGTTGACGCTTTGTAGCGTCTTCAAATAAACTATTATAAAGGTTTATATTAATGTCACTTGCCATTCGGGACGATCCGGCCCGCATTTGATCAACAATTGGGTTTTGTATTTGACCATATTTTGTTGCATAAATTCCAAATAATTTTTTAAAGTTATCGTTAAATATAAAAATTTGGGAGTTTATATAGTTGGGGTCGGGGTTGTCAGCGTCTAACCCAAAGGATAAGTCTAAATTGTTCATTATTCTTGTTATTAAAAGTTCTACGCCTCCAATATTTAAACATGGATTAAGTGCGGCGGAACAAGTAAAAACCAAAGGTAAATTAGCAAAATATTTTACAAATTTCTTTTTTATAACTTTAACCATTCTTCTAAACATTTGACTAGGTGAGGTTTTTAATTCGTCTAATTTTTCCGTCATAGCATAAATTTGATTTAAAACTAATGAGCTAGTTGGGTAATAAACACCCGATAATATAGTTGTTGCCACTTTAAAAACTTGTAAAAAAATAGTTAAATCATTTAGTAAATCCCAATCTTGGTCGCTTATCGAAACAGACTTATTTCTATTAACAAGTGTTTCATTAAAAGCGTTTAAAGTCTTGCAACGCGCCTTTTCCACCCCATCGATCATAATACACATATCGTAATTAGACCAAACATCGCCTTTTCTCGTAGTTGGTCTAATTCGCACCACATCTTCATTTGTGTAAATTTTTCGACCATGGCTAGTAGAAACGGAGGCATTAGTGGAAGCTTGTTGTGAATGTGAGTTTTCCATTATAGCGGGATTTGAGAAATTAGAGTATATATATCACGATTAGAGAGAAAAAGAGAGATTAGTGAGTGTTTTTGATGTGTTTTCAACCCCAACCCATTACATGTATTTATAGTACTAAGCCATGCCCTAAAATCATCAAAAAACAAAAAAAACGGGTATAAACGGCTAGTAGCCGTTGTGATTTTTTTAAAAAAAAAACCGAAAAAAACCGGTTAAAACCGGTTTTTTAAAAAAAATGAAACGGCTAGTTTGACTTCCTTGTTGACCGGTTTTTTTAACCGGTTAAAACCGGTTTTTTTTTAAAAACTATTAACGGTTATAAAAAAAAAATTAAAAAAAAATAAAAAATAAAAAAACCGGGTTTAACCGGTTTTTTTAAAAACCCGGTTAAACCCGGTTTTAAAACCGGTATGATAAAAACCAGAAAACGGGTCTAACCGGTTAAAAAAAACCAGTTTTTAAAAAAACCGGTTATGGTTTTTTTGACCGGTTTTTTAAAAAACCGGTTTGGATTTGCAACTCTACCTAGTAATTAGGGTATAAAGCATAACAACCCAACACTAACCCTAATATCTCTCATCATCCATCCCGCCCCCATCTCTTCAGATCTTATCTCCAGCATCTTTATTCCTAAATCTGCTATACCCTTCAGTAAACCCAAACGTATTAAACACTCTCCCGTGTTTATTTGTTCTTAAACACAAACACAGACCTGCTTGAATGAAGAACCAAACAGACCTGTTTGATCTTTCTTTTAATATTGAGAAATAGCATGTCTTCAAGGTCTGTATGATGAGGTCTCGGGTAGGTTCTACTTTGTTTTGGGTTTGTTCAACGAAACCTAGATTGATTATAACATATTTGTTATCAATCTTTCTCTAATTTCGAATATTGAAGACGGTATGATACATTCACAGATCGATGATGAGGCGAGTTTCGTGTTATTGATCTTTATAAGGTCTTGGAACTTTATTTGTAAAACACGAAACATCTATCCTGAGATCATGATATTTCATTTCATTCGAGTCTTTATGTTTGGAGGTGGAGATGGTATTGATGATTCGTGACAATGGGATTAAGATATTAGGTTAGTAGATTTGTTATTGTTGTCGAAGTATGTGGCTGATGATAGATGATTGTAGCTTATGAAATCGAGTCTGTCTTTCTTTAGTCTTTTCTTTGACCTTTGACTCGATGACTCAGTGAGTTGATTGAGTCACCCGATCAACTCGGTAATTATCGAGTTGACTCAGTTTGGGTCTGGCTGCATAAATCGCCCTTCATAAACCATCATGTGTATAAATCGCCCAATACAATCACTGGTATAAATCGCCTAGGCAAGCCTGTGGTATAAATCGCCTAGTATACCCGTATGTATAAATCGCCTGGTATTGCCAGAGGTATAAATCGCCTAGTATACCCGAGGTATAAATCGTCTAATATACTCGAGGTATAAATTGCCCAGTAGTACAGGTGGTATAAATCGCCTGAGTCGATGGTATGTTTCGCCTGAAAAGTACTTTGTCCTAAAAAAACTGGATCTGAGTTTTATTCTTGTCCTTTTTCAGCTTTATCCATTTTTCTCAAGAAAAAAAACTTCAAAAATAAGCAGTTTTGAAATGGTGTTTAAGTCACAAAACATAGTCAAAATAAGCTTAAAGTGGATGAAATAAGCATAAAAAGACCATCCCAATAAGCCACAAGCAGGTTACCCATAATAAACCAAGACATATAAAGCTTAAAAATAAGCTTTAATAAGCTGATACGCAACCAAAAATCTTCAACCCTCTTATGATATTCAATAAAAATGCTAACACACTAGAAAGATTGAGACTTTATTGCAAGAAAAAAACTTGCGTGGCTTTTTGAGGACAAAAAAGCACACGAAAATAAGCGGAAAATAAACTATAATAAGCTAAAAATACGAGACAACAAACACGAATACAATACACCCATGGTTAGCTCTGATGCCAATTGTAGGAACCAAATAATAACTTCACTTCCATAATGAAACCAAGAAAATAAGATAAGAAGATGATAAGAATATTTATAGAGAAGTTAGAGAGAGAAACTAAGAAAGAAGAAAGAGTGGTGGAGTGAAACAAATGTTGTAAACTTACAAATGAACAACCAACAACGTCTCCACACTTGGAGAGGGTATTTATACTCACTTCGGTCGGCCTAACACATGTTTTAAGTTGAAGTTAATAGTGTGTTAAATGGTGACATCGTTTGCTTTCACCAAATGGTCAAAAGAAGGATGAGTATAAAACAAGATGCCAAACATTCCATCATTCATATGATCTTTGGCTTTATGGCTCTCACAAGTCTATTGAGTATTGATTTGATTGTCAACGTAATCATCAGTTTTAATATTTTGTAATGTGTTTCTATTTTGCTTTTAGTTTATATTAAACGAGGGGATTTGCCGGCGCTTCGCTGCGGGAAGATGGTTGGGCGTCGTTTTGGGTTAGCTGTCGTTGCTGTTGTCGTTGATGTAGTTTTGGGTGTCGTTGTCATGTGCCAATTGATTGTAAGCAGTATGTTAGTTGTGAATAACACAAACATATTATGCAGTTTAGCTAAAATCATATTTGAGGCTCAGATTATGATTTAGAAACAATTCAGTTCAAATGGTTCAAAGAGAGTAAGTAATAATATACAATGTGCACTTGGATGAAAAGCAACCATATGAAGAATGCTGCTATTTCTTCCTTCCCAAAAGTAATAACTGATTTGTTCATAATACTTTCCACGACAGATGGGAATTCTCGACCGCCTGATATCACCTACCATTTGACATAAGATTAAGAAAATTAGCATCTAACAGTAACAAAATAGTTGGAGCTGAGTAATGGGTCAAAATGAGGATACTTTAGCAAGAACATCAGACATCATGTGAATGCATAACCAATTTAATTTTTTTAGATATCATATAGAAGTAGAAAAAGCAATCCGAGTACTAAAAACTAAGTAGAGGTTCTTATATGTTTATTTTTCTAAACCATTAAGCATCATAAACACCCCATTAAGCTTATTAACATTTTTCCTCCTGATAAGCTAATAAGCTTTTACCCCCTACCTTTTTTATCATAGTCATCAGAGACTTTCCTTTTAACTGATTTACTTTTGGTTTTACATATTGGCTAACAGTATCGTTAATTGGCAGAAGGCCAATTTGTGTGCCTAAATTAATATAAAAAATAGCTATTTGCCAATGACGACTGATGCTAAACTTAAGGTGCACACGTTAGGTCAAATGTAGCCACTAAGTGTATGCTAAATCATATATGTCTATGTTTTTATACAACTTAATATAAGCACAACTGATGCTAAACTTAAAGTGCACACGTTGGGTGAAATGTAGGCACTAAATGTATCCCAAAATGTACACTTTTATCTTTTTGTGCAACTTAATATAAGCAACAAATATTTTGTCAACAACTGGTATCCTGTTTAAAGCACATAGGTTGTGTCAGAAGTTTCATTATGCGAGCCAAAATCCGAAATCATAAGCAATCCCAAACAAAGTGCTTCAAAACGGGGTGAGCATATTTGATACAGTTAGAAGCGATAGCTAGTTTTTATTTTTTCACAATCACTCGCCATGGCAGCATCCACAACTTAGTTGTGGTTGCGCTGCCAAGATACGGGACTCGGCAAAACCACGCACATAACTACGTTCAAAGCGCACATACAAATACCCTCTAATTAGCAGATATGGTTACTTACCAATTTACTCATGTAGTTTGTGGAGCGTGTCCTACCACCATTGCCTTCACACCAACTACTTGTAGTGTGCTGTCAGCAATAGACTGAATCTGCATAACAAACATTTTTCAATTTTAAGATATGTGCATTTAGTAATCGTATAATATCAATAAGTCATGGATTCATGAACTTTAAATCCCATGAATTTGCAAGCGGGTCGAAATTAGATCAAAAGGGATTTTTATAACGTATAAACATCTTATACATTTTGTTCGAAACATGTGGCAAAAGTAATAGCCAATGAGTCAAACAATACTGAACCAAACACCCCCATAAAAATCAGTAAGGGGAAATATGCAAATACTTTCCCTCTAGAATAAAATTTATAAATTAAAATGTGACCCAAATCAGATTATTACAATTTTGTAACGTTAATCAATCTAGCGTCTACAGGTGGAAGGTGACCAATGAAGAACCTACTGATGGTAGAGCCACTTCATCCTAGCGATCATATGATATAGTGCCACAAAAAATCCAATTGCCACCATCGCCAAAGAGTTGTCGTTGGTGCTCTGAAAAAGAGAGAAACATTAGAAAGTTAGTCAATGTGCATAAAACAGATACCTATAAACAAAATAAGTTGTCGGTCGAAGCATCAGATAAAAAGAAAACTCATAGCCATGACTATATTTGCAAGTATGTAATTAACCAATGAACGAAATAACCTACCAAGAAAATGCATGTGACTGCAACAATACACATGGATCATTTAACAAATGAGCTACACCAGCATGGACTTCTCCGTCATTTGATATAATATATTTTCGCACCAGCCAATATCCAAAAGCAGCTCCGAAGAGAATAACACCAAGCACAGCAAAAACAAAAGCCTGCAAGAGTAGAGGTCATAAACAATAATCCAGTTTCGAACAAAAAAGCCATCGGCCATGCAAAATGTGCACACATAAGCAACTAACCAATTTTTTTATTAAATTGCAAGTTCTGTATTAATCTGTTTTTTTTAGATTATGGATCATATCCACATGAACAAAGGAAATTAATTAAGCCCAATCAAAAGAAGTGTGCTTAATACACCTAAACCTGGTTTAGTTTTAAGAAGACATACTTTGTATTCATATCACCTTCGCCTTCAAACAAAGTTGCGTGGTTGATGCATCAAAAGCTTCTCATTGCTTGCATATTCTACTACTGAATATATGTTGTGCAGGCTAGATAACTAAGACCAGAAACCTGAACAACAATTATGCCTATGTTAGTTTAGTTATGCAACTGATTAACAGACTTAAAACACTCATATAAAAACAATTGAATGAAATTGCTTACATCATCATGACGATTGTTAGGTTTTTATAGAATATATAGAAGTTGTTTACCTCTTCCATGACCAGAACTGCTACCTTCTGCATCTATTCCTTCAACTCTGGGTGGGTGTTGAGCTGGACGACGTACATGAATACCTACAACTAATACGGCGGGCCTGCAAACCCTTTTTGAAGTATCTGTTTCATCTCATGCTCTTGTTATTTCAGAACCGTGACATGTTCGTTTACGCTGATTTGAAACCGAAGCACCAGCATGGCTAGATTTTGTGGACAAACAGTACGGAAACCGGAAGAAAATAAACATCGGGTGGAAAGATGAAGATACCAAGAGGAAGTGTAAAAAACGAATACATACCTCCAGTGGAGAAACTATACATTTAGAGTATCATCTCATAACCACAGTCTATACACAACTCGCAGCAACAACTTGCAAACAACTTATACACATCTTATAACCACAGTGTGACTCACATTTCTTTCAGCTTATCTTGCGGCCTATGAGCTTATTTCACACACCTCTTGTCTTAGTTTTTGAAAATAGAAATAAAAATTGGTGCAAATGAAAAGCTGTGGTGTAAATGAGAAGTGGGTTAAACAAATATTATCCGGATCAAAAAAATATATTTGCAAAACATTGTAGCAACTATGAGATAAATATTAATGGGGTTTAATATGTATTTCAGTCCGGGTGTGGCTGCCCGAAAACTACCAAATTAGTTTACAGCTTGCAATAATGATAAATGAGGCTTAGAACTGTGGCAAATCAGTCTCAGAACTGCAAATATCAAAGCAAAAACAAACACCGGCTATGGCTGCAACCACACTTCGGGTGTGGCTGCCTCGCCAAGATTCGGGCGTCAGTAAACTATGCTCCAAAAGAATATAAATGCAACAAAATAATCATCATTGCCTTGATATATAAATAAATTACGACTACAAACTATAAGGATGATATTAGCTTTTGACACAAACGTTAAACACCCGGCATAGAAATACGATGTATTCAGGGTACAATATAATGAAATATCAGCAAACATATCTAGCATCTATCGAGTCCAAAGAATTTATGTAGAAAACAAAATGGCAATGCAAGTTTTTTTGTTGACCTCTGCAAACTATCTAGTCAATTTGTAGCTTGTAATAGTGACAAATGAGGCTCAAGACTGCGAATATCGAAGCAGCACTGAACACCCGCCATGGCTGCAACCACATTCCGGGTGTGGTTGCCCCGCCAAGATACTGGGATCGGTAAACTATGCTCTGAAAAATGTAAACAAATGAATAATCTTTACCGACATTCGTGTCTCGACTAAACATAAAGTCAGTTTATGCCCACATAACCAGAGTCTATACACAACTCGCAACAACAACTTGCACACAACTTATACACATCTTATAACCATAGACTTTTCTTTCAGCTTGCTCTTTTCTCAGTCTAGAAGTGGTGCAAATGAAATACTTTGCAAAAATAAAAAAAATAAGGGGTGTTTGTTTTAGCTTATTTTCAGGGGTATGAGCTTATTTGTTTCGGCATATATTTCATAAGCTCAATAATATTTTATATTTTACTTTTGAATAATTTGAAAGGTTATGCATATAAGCTTGTATAAGCCGGCAGTTCCGGAGCAGCTTATGCTTATTGTGATACAACCAAACTAAAACACTACTCCCTATACAATTCAGCTAAACACCCCCTTATTTTATAAATGACTAATGAGTGAAATAAATTGTTACCTTTTTTATTGGCATCATAGTTACCAACACATGAACCCCATGTAGTCTAGAAATCTTCCCTCTCCAATGCGAAGCTTCTGATGAAAATATACAAACCAAAATCAAAACCTTAAAAGAATTGAAACCCATAATCATGATCTAAAATCAAAAACCAAAAAAAAATCTAAATATAAAAATATGCAATAAGAGATGATAAGCATACAATAAATCCGGAAGGCGGCAACCACTTACCAGTACCCCTATATGGCGTAAGACCAACATAAACCACGGGTTTTTTTATAGGGTTTCTGGTGAAGCGGTGGATGGTTTCAGGTAGAGAGAAGTGGGTGAGAGAGATGGTTTAATTGTGTCTGTATTTTGTGTGTGTTGGATTGAAGAAAGGGAAACACGTATCCCTGATACGTGTCTTCTTATCGGAGTTACGGTTTATGGTTTCCTAAGAAAAAAGACACATAAGACAGGTCGGGTCAGCCTAAATGGAGCCTAAAACACACACAGAAGACGGGTCGGATAAAATAGGTATAACCGACTTAATTTTTTATTAATATTTCTAGCAATAAAATATTCAAAGAATTCCCTGTAATTGTATATATTTATAATATATAAAATATATATACGTGTGTATGAATTCGGTTTTTGGTTCGGTTTTCGGTTTAGATTGCCAAAATTATATCAAAACTGAAAATCAAATATTTAATTTGATTCGATTAGATTTTGACAAATTTAATTCGGCTACAAATTTATTTGAGATTTTTTTAATTCGGTTCGGTTTCAATTCTCGGTTACGCGATTTCTGAACACCCTTAGTAATATGACTCCAATTTTGGTTCAAAGTGGGATTTATATGTTTACCCCTCATATTCCATTTTGATCCATTACTTAGGGGTGACAATTCGGGTGACAATTCGGTTGGGTTCGGGTTGACATGTTGGCGGGTCAGAAAATCCAACCTGAACTTGACTCATCTAAATAATCGTGTTAGCTATGTCAACCCTAACCTGTTTACATATAACCCGAACCTGACCCATTTAACCCGTATATATACTTGGGTTAGAGGGTTAAATATGTTACACGGGTTGAATAGGTTAAATGGGTTCCGGGTTAACTCATTGAACCCGTTTTATATACAATAGTTGGCACATTACACGGGTTAAAGGGGTTTGTAGGTCGATCCGTTTAACTCATTTAAGCCGTATAATAATATATAAATAATTTTTAATTTAAGAAAAAAATCTTAAACGGGTTGGCGGGTCGGCCCGCTTAATCATTCTCAACACGAATCTGACCTGTTTAGTAAATGGGTCGAACCAAACCCGACCCGAAATCTGTTTAGACTTAACCTAAACCTTTTAATTTTCGTGTTAATTGGGTTTCGTGTCGGATAAAAATTGCCAAAATTACTCACTTCCCCTAACCTATGGTTTTTTACCACCTCGCATTTGTATGTAAGAACCACACAAAAGATAGGCCCGAGAAAGTCCTGGATACGTTTGGTAAGAAAGCCATGCATGGATTCTAGTGTGTTCCCAAACAACACTATGAAACTTGAAATGTATGATACATGACAAACTCACATGATCGTGTTTCTTTTTACTGTATCTAGCATAAGGCTAGTTTTCTAGTACTTCATTGTTATGAAATAAATACTAACATATACTAGTAGTTACACAAGAAAACAAAAAGGTGACTGATCAGTTGGGGCCTTCACTGACTAGCTATCAATACTATCCAAGAGATATCGTGTAATATCACGATTAAAGGGTCATGAGGGACTTAATTTGAGCTTATGACATCTGTTTTACGCATGTCTTCAACCATTGAACTATTTGCTATCGATTAATCTCCGTTTGTTGTCAAATGTCGTCATTAAAATTAACTATTTGCTTACTGTTTTTGTTTTGCTACCGTTTTATTTTGTTTTATTTTCCTTTTGCCGTTAGAGATGAAGATTTGTCTTCGCTTACAGTCGAACTTCTTCATCAACAAATATTTTAATGTTTATTTATCTTTCTCATCAAATTTGAGCTTTTGTGATTTCGCCGCTCGGATTACGGAGAAGTATTAGATGATAGATAGCCCAAGCCCGGTTGTGAGGTTTTACTTCATTAATGTTTCTAGTAGTTCTATGTAATTGCTGCATAATTACCGTATCACAATATCTTTTACGGGATTGTCATTATTTAACATTATCGGAAGAACATAATACTTACAGAGTGACGTAAGATATAAAAAATATAGACAACATAAATCTCTGTTTCTTTCTTTTTCATATTGTTATTTTTTTTACAATGATTATTTATTTCAAAATAAATACACGGCAAATTTATCTTACATGTCCTAAATATCATTTGAACCCATATTAAAAGTTAACTTATTTTAGTAACAAGATTAGAAGCTCAAACACCGTAAATTGCGCTTTTGAAAAAAGGTATTGAGTTTATTGACCCTTTCACAATTTGCCCAAATATCTTTCCTACTGCAGTTTTTTAGCGGTATCTAATTTTCCCTTGCAAATAAAATTGTGATACCACTTATATTCATTCATATATACTGGTTGTAAGTTATGTATATATTACGTAGTTTACACTTAAATCCTTGAGTTTAATGTACAAACATATGT
>BQNB010062031.1:0-17602 GCA_026074375.1 Tanacetum coccineum
TTCATCAGACAGTTCTTATTGTGGGACAAAACGTTTACCAAAATCTTCAGATAATTGATTTAACTTAGCATAATTAATTAGTTTAGTGTTAACTTTCTTTACTAAGACCATTGGATCACTTTGTTTTAAAAGAATTTTGGATCGACTCTCTTCCTCAAGCATCAAAGTCTCTTCAGAATCGGCAATTGAAATCACATTGGTTACCTTAGCAATAACATTACCGTCATAAAGCATTGGCCTAATCTTCTGAGCTTTCTTAAGATAGAAAGGATTTTGAAAACCAAGAGCTTGTTTCTAGGTTATTATCATAGAAAACTTGTGGTTTCGTGAGCATATGCACAGTTTGCGTGGATTGACCTATTTTACAAACAATATTGTCCAGTTCTTTAACTTTATTTTCCAAAGCAATTTCTTTATCAATATTCTTAGCTTCCTTTTCCTTGGATTCATTTTTGAAAATATTAAATGTTTTTGTTAACAATTCCTTTTCCTTCGATTGTTCAGAAAGAGTTTGTTTAAGATAGTTAATTTCTTTTTCAAAATTCGCAAGCTGGTGCGACAAAGACTTTGAAGAAGACTAGTCAAACTCCTAAAGGAATTCCGGTTGGACAGAATATGGTATTTAAACCTAAACAGGTGTTTCAACCTGTTTCTAAATAGTCTACTGCCAACACTCATGGTAAGATGAATAACCCAAAGTCTACTAAAGAGGTTAGTAAGTCAAATCCTTTTGAGGTGCTTACATCAGTTGATAATTATGTGGATTTGGGTATGAATGGAGGGATCTCAGACTCGGCTAATAAGGGAACCAATAATGTTAGTTCTAGTAATACTCCTATTGGTGAGAAAATCGATAAAATAGAACAACAAATTTGTGAAGGTAAACTTAGGTTTGTAGATGATGATGGGAACCCGCTTGTTCCTACAGGTCTAGTGGAAAGTGATAGTGAAGTGGAAGTGATTTTTGATGAAACTGCTAACTTAAGGATTTCAACGAGTGGTAAACATGGAAATGATAAAGATTACTAATAGCTTGTTGGAACAATGGAGGGATTCTTATCCAGATAATGATGATTATGACCCGTATGATGATGATATGTACGAGAATCATGATATGTCCAAGCACCTTCAGTCTATTTGTGATGATCTTGATATCACGGTCTGTGGCAAGAAGAAGAAATAGATTTTTTGATGTTTTCGAGTCAATTGTAATCTAGTCTTAGTATTATCCTCCTATAGAGTAGATGTGCTTGTTATGTTTGCTTTTTGCCTATGTAACGGGCTGAGATATGGGACTCACCCACATCCTTTGTACTGAATCGCTTTTTTGGAGTAATACATTTACCGGGGAAACCCTTTACCCAAAAAAGAGTACTTAAATCCATATTTTGTCTTTCTTCTAGCAGTTTTACTCATTTTTTGTATCTTTTAAGCTCAACAGATAAGGATTCATTGGCAATTAGATTGTCCTTATTGACCTTGTTACAATTAGTTACTTGATTTGACAGTTGTTCAAACACTGATAATATCATGGCATTTTGTTGTGCAAAAGAATTTGTATCCTAAACAGCTGCATTTTATGTTTCAAGTAGATACTGAGAAGAAGAAATGATATTGCTATCACTTTTTATCTCATTCTTTGGATAATTCACAAGATGAGTTTGTTCAGAATACGACATCTCTTGCACACTTTGATTTAGCATATCAGTGTGAGTGTTTTTCAGAATGAGGTACCTCGGAGAGAACATCTGATCAGTAACTAGACAAATTGGCCATAAGAACTGCCTTGGCTGTAGAGAAGTCATCACAGTCAGAATCATATGCATCCAAATCATCTGCTTGATACACTGCATTGTGTGTAATGACCGTCTGTGTAACTGGACCTTCTGCAACTCCAGGGTCTGCCAAGAATTCCAATTCTTCCTTATTTAGAACTTTACCATTTGCTTGTGCTTCAACCAGAATAACTTTATCCCTAAACCATGTAGCATCCTTTTTCCTCTTTGGCTTTGGGTATTGTATTTCCATGTGACCTTCCCTTTGGCAGTTAAAACACTTCACAACTCTTTGTTGACTTGAATTATTCCCTCCCGTTCCTGAGATGTTAGTCCTTGTTTTAGACATACTAGCAGCAAATGAAGTTTGTCTCCCCTAAACCGGTTGAACAGTCACCCTTCCATCATGAATAGTTGCTTGTTGTCTTGGATTGGAGGAATTTCTTAGCTGATTGTTGGTGGATAGGAAACGAGATGTGATGTCAGTAGACAGAAATGACATCATTTTGTTAATGGCATCAATAGGGTCATCTCCTTGCTTTAACACAGGAACTGCTAGACCAGAGTCTATCTGTGGAAATTTAGCCAGATGTGTTTGTTGATTAACTGTGGAGACAATATATTCAATTTGAGGAACGGATTGGGGTTGTGGGTAAGCATCTTGATGAACTGTGGATGTGTAAGCATTTAAATATTATGTCAATGGATAAGAAATTGCAAGAGGTGTGGATGGATGAGTATTTGAGTAATGTTCTGTGGGATGAATTGATCCATATTAAGGAGACGGAGATGGTGAAAACTGTTGTTGGAAATGTGGATTGTTGTACAAAGATTGATAAGTGTTGAAATGAGACGGATTCTGCTGGTGATTGGCAACTAGTGCAAGTTGATCATGATTGCGATCATGCATAATACGGACTTAATTTGTGTGGAGTTCGTGTTGTTGAAGATATGCATGAAGCTGATCAAAGTTGGTAGTATGCAAATATTTTACAAGCTTGACACTAGTCACAAACTTACTCCATTCAGGTGGGAGACTGTTTAAAAACTTGGTATTGACTTGAAATTGCTCCAATTTCATTTTGTAAATGTTTATATCATTGATCAGCTAAGTAAATCTCAAGTAATACTGATGAAGTGATTCCCTCTTGATGTGAGCAAACTTATCAAATGCATCATACAATTTACACTCTCTTTCCTGCTTTGTCAGTGAGGTACCTTGCATTAGTAGTTGAATCCTTTCCCATAGATCCTTGGCAACTCTGTGATGATTAACAAGTGAATAGATATTAGATGGTAGACCTTGAAGAATGATATTAGTTTCCTTGAGATCACAATCAGCTTGGATTTTCTATGTAGCAGATAATTCAGCATATTTCTTTATCCTGGTCACCCCATTTTCTTCAATCATATGCCAAATGAGTGGACCGTGTTTGACTGATCCAAGTATCATTCTTTTGTGCTCTCTGTTTTGCATATATAGTTCCATTATACTTTTCTAAGAATCATACAAGTCTTTGTCCAACATTGGTGGACGATTGTCAGCACCAGAGAGTATCATGTCACTAGTGCAAAAAGTGGATTTGGTCACACATGGGCAAAATGTAACGGCCACACATTCACATATTTATGTGGCTAAAGGTACCAAAATAGACAACATTTATTAATTAGTCACACATGAAAATTTCGATTGTGTGACCATTAGAACTGTATTGCCACACATTCGAACATTATGTGGCTAAAGGTAATTAGTAATATTATTTAGCCACATATGAATTTGGAACGCATGACAAATACATGTAAGCTTGAAGCATTAGTCACGATATACATATAAATAGTGACAAATATATGTCACACACTTGAACATTATGACCAAATTGGCATATATGGTCACATGAAGTAATTTTTTATGTGTCTAAATCAAACAGTCAAGTTTTGTCACACATTATTTAAGGGTGACTGCTATCTTTTGCTAATTATTTGACCACATGTGAATTTGGGACGCGTGACAAATAAAAAGTAAGGTTGAATCATTAGTCACGATATACAAATAAATAGTGACAAATATATGTCACACACTTGAACACTGTGACCAAATGCCATATATGGCGGGTGGGCGTGTACACTAAACGTTTGGTCCCATTATTTAAGTGTAGCCAAAATCCAGTACATATGGTCACGTGACTTAATATGTGTGTTTAAAGTTTAGTTTGTGTTAGCTTGCCAAAAGCTAATGTGTATAGTCACATTTACTTCTAGTATGATCATGTGACTATATGCCTTTACAATAGCCACAACATATCACAAATGTGTGTCTAAATTATGTTTATGGCCACATTTAAGGTGATTATATGTGATCAATATATTCATAACAGTCACATCGTAAAGTATTCACGTGGCTATTATTTAGAACAAAATGTGAAATCGGTCATCATTAAATTTCATGTTTTGTGTGACCATTGGAAGATCAATAGTCACACAAAATACACATTTCTTCACTTTAAACAACATATGGTCACACTTATTAACACTTTTGGTCACATATTACAAAAGGCCACACAAATATAGAATTCATGTGGCTATTGGATAATCAATAGTCACACAAAATACACATTTCTTCGCTTTAAACAACATATGGTCACACTTATTAACACTTTTGGTCACTTCATGCTTAATTGTATCTTTCTATTTTGTTGATAGCGTGACTGAATTATTTTACAAAAAAAAAACATGCTTTGTGTGTCTAAAATATTACTAAAGGCCACACAAACATAAAAATTCATGTGGCCATTGGATGAATCCCAATAGTCACACAAAATTCACATTTCGTCACTTTAACAAACATATGTACACTTATTAAACACTTTGGGCCACTTTATGCTTAATTGTATGTTGACTAAATTACCCAAAACAACATGCTTTATGTGACTAAATAATACAAAAGGCCACACAAATCATAAATTTTTGTGGCCATTGGATGATCATATGGTCAGATATCAAGAGAACACTTAACTTTTTTATTAAAAACAAACAAACTTACAACATAAACTTAAAAAAGGAACTGAATACAATAATTGCTTAAAGAAAAACTTAAATTAAAACATTTTAAACTAAAACATGTGTAATGTGGTGTAATGAACTTCGGCTGGGTCTTCTCTCTTTTATAGAGGCTCTTTTTCTTCTCTTTGGGGCTTCACATGTGCTAGTTGGGTGTGTAGAAACTCCTCAAGCAATCCTAGCCATTGAATTGGCTTTTGTGTTACTTCTCACACAATCTCACCATTGGGGGTGCTTCGGGTTGAGTGAAATGAACTGGAAAGGGGGTTATAGGGGCAATGGTTTATGGGGAAAGGGTGAGGGATAGCTGGGAGATGTACTAGAGTAGTGGTTTGGGCTCTAAACCATGGGGAAGGGGCTGTATAGGTTTTGGCGGGATTGGTTATGGTACAGTTATGGTTACTGGTTTTTAAAGATAAGTTTGAAGATGATGCAACTTTAGCCCCTTAACTCTTTCATTCTTTTCATTTTCTTTTTGGCCGAGTTTTTAGTTATAAGTGAGGTTTAGAAAATAACACAAATGGCCCTTGTGGTTTATAACTAAAAGGAAACAAAGAAGGTTTTGGTTAATTACAACAATGGTCCCTGCTGTTTTAACTTAAAAGAAATAAAGAAGGTTTAAGCAATTTGCAAAACTAGCCCTTGTGTTTTATTTTCCTATTTTTCTTTTATAAAACCTATATTAAAAATGACAATTTTAGTCCCTAAGGTTTATAAAAAGGATTAATGGGCTTTTGTTGGGCTTGGGCTTGTATTGGGCCCACTGGGTTTGGGTTTGGGCCCAATAAGGTACAGGTTTGGTTATTGGGGCTTTTTCAAGCCCAATAAGGTGTAGGACGGGTTTTGGGTGTATCAAATGGGGGGCGTGGATTGGCTGTAACAGGGCTAGGATTGGGCCTTCAAAGTCTTCACAGTCTTTGTCAATTGCACACAAATGGGCTGTTGTAATTGATTGAGGGCCCATTTGGTCTTCACAGTCTTCATAAATATACTATTGGGCTTTCCGGCCCATAAGATGGGTTAAGATTGATTCAATGTATTTCGTTCCGCTCTGGTTTGAATGCTGATTTCTTCTGTATGGGCTCTGTTTGGATTTTGGAACTTTGGGCCTTGATTTTGCACAGTCTTTCCATTTCTCATGCTCAGTTTTGTCATTTTGGCTTGGTTTTCTGTCTTTTTGTTGATATCCACTTCCTGCACAATACAAATGCAAAACAAACATATATTTGGCAGTTTTTGTCTGTTTTTGGTCATTTAAGCTCGTTTTTAGAGGTAAAAGATATGTGTAATTACGCACTTATCAATCAACCCCACAACGCCATCATCATCATCCTCGTCTTCACCCCAACAACACCACGCCCACCATCGCACCATGCTGCCCCCTACAGCTAGCACCATAGGGTGCGTGTGATTTATTTAAGCACCAAAAGGGTGCGTTGGTTTTGGTATCACCACCATGGGGTGCGTTTGGTTGGCCGTGAGCCACCACCGAGGGTTCGTCGGGTTTGGCATATTCACCCACCAAGAGTGCGTTTGTTCTTATCAGCCCAAGGGGGTTTGTTTATGTGGCTGCCAACCACCCACATCGAGTGCGTTTTGTTTTCTGTCACAAGTTAGGGTGCGTTTGGTTGCGTTGTGGTTTAATAGGAAACACCACAAAAAGAGTGTTTGTTTTGGTGGTACAACAGCTAGGCTGCGTTGGTTTTGCTCGGCACCACGAATGGTGCGTATGGTTGTAGCAAGCCGCACCAAGGGTGCATTCGTTTGGTTTTGTTAAACCAGCACCAATGGTGCTTTGGTTTTACTAAGCACAAAATGGTGCGTCCGGTTGTTCTAGGCCCAGCTAGGGGGTGTTTGGTTTGGCTGTCACGCACACCGAAGGGTGCGTTTTGGCTGTTACAGCAGACTAGGAGCATTTGGTTTGTTAGAAAATGATTAGGGTGCGTTTGGTTTATAAAGAAACTGATTAGGGTGCGTTTGGTTTTCTTGAAACACAACTTAAGGTGCGTTTGGTTTAACAAAAACGCACAAGAGGTGCGTTTAGTTGGCAGTTTCACAACAAAGGGGGTGTTTGATTGTTCTAAACCGCACACGGGTGCGTTTGGCTGTTAAACAGCCACTTAGGGTGCGTTTGGTTGTTATTAAAAGCACATAAGGGGGTGTTTGGTTTAGTAGAATCGACATAGGGGTGTGTTTGGGTTAACAACAAGGCTGTAAGGGTGCGTTTGGGACAACAAAAATCGAATAAGGGAGCGTTTGGTTTAGCGAAACAACGAGGGTTCGTTTGGTTTATACACTTGACTAATAAATATAACACGTGATTTAATATTATAAAATCAGAATTAAAATGGTGGTTAATGGTTAAATAAATATGAGACTTGATTAATTTGTTTAGTTTATAAATTTATATATAAATATATATTTAAAACACGTAGGAATTCTTGCAAGCACAGTGTGGGTTTGGGGGAAAAAAAAAGTGGAAAAGAAAACATTAGATTTTTATAAATATGGGAAACGATATATAAACAGAAATGTCATGGCGAAATTTATATAAATTTTTATATTTAGTAATGTTGTACTAAAGCTTCTATTAATTTAAAAACCGATAAAAGGGACTAAGTTATATTTTAAAGATATAATATTTGTATTATACAATAAGGATAAAACGAAACGAAAATAACTATATTTTTACAATTGGATAACTATTTTAGACAGACCGATGGGAAACAAAATATAAATTTATAAAATATTATTTTATATTTTATAATTGTCCGCTAGAAGTTAACATCAT
Source organism: Tanacetum coccineum (assembly GCA_026074375.1). NCBI lineage: Eukaryota > Viridiplantae > Streptophyta > Magnoliopsida > Asterales > Asteraceae > Tanacetum > Tanacetum coccineum. Next base: position 7,624 of record BQNB010062031.1, read on the forward strand.
AATTGTTGTAAAAGCTTTACAAACATCGTTTGTTTAAACTATAACTTTAAGACGTGTGTCTTCTTTTATGCAATGACTTTTTATTAATTAAATTGGTGTCAAAATATCTTGTTTCAATTATTTTCTCACGTTTCTTATATAATACCTGTAAAGTATTATATACTCACATTATTTCTTTGATTGGTTTATCTTTGTTATATAATTTCACGGTAAGAGTTATATAAAGGGTGTATTTTTCATATATAATTATACGGGTTATTAACATACTTGCAGTTCACTTTTCATTTTATTTATTTAACCTAACCCACCAAGATGTGACAATTTGGAAATTCTTAAATCTTTATCAAGTGTCGAGTGACGTAACCATCATCGGAAATCCAACCCCCCCCCTATACATTATCCTAGGCTAGGGGACTTTAGCGTCCCAAGATTAGTTGCAACTTCTTGATCGAGCCGTTTGTCTTCCATTGTGTTTTGAAAGTAGATGCCCTATCTGTCAATAGTTCTTCCTCTTCGAGGTGAGTTATAGCTCACGTGTTACGGTTTAATATATATTTTTGGGGTGAGAACATGCTTTGTTTACAAATCTTTAACTGATTGTACAATTGGTATACATTAACTCAGTTACATAGCTCGCTATGAGATACATTACTTGACTTCATTTTTGGTCACGAATGCATACTTTACTTTTGAAATGATTACGGATTAGCTTAAGCGGATTGAACTAATAATAATACGGTACTGCCCGGGTGTTCTTGGAGGGGACACCGGTAACGGGAGTACCTATTTTTTAAATAAAGTCCCGGGCGTTCTTAGAGGGGACACCTGTGATGGGTATATATATAAGTTTACGTCACAGCTTCATGAACTGTAAATCACTTGGAGGGTGAGCGCGAATGTTATTAAATAGATCTATTCGGGTGTGATCCCCGTTCGGGTGATTAGCTATCACTGGGCAAACGAACATTATAATATGTTGTCTACGCGAATGTTATAAAATAGATCTATTCAGATGTCAATCCCGTTTGGGTGTTTAGTTTATCACTAGGCAAACGACGTTATAATGTCGGATTCGATTGGTTGGGTCTACAGGGCACAAAACTTACATAAGAAACTTATGGTTATATTAGTTGCAATCTCGGTTTTTCATGTGCTTAGAGTATCGTAAACATTGTTTTATACTCATATGGATTTTTTCTTGTGCCTTGAATAAAGTGGGCTAATAATACTTGAAAATTTTTGTGACATTTAAATTGGTCATGCATTCATTTATAAATGTTTGGTTAGATTGGTACTTTGGTGACATTAAATGGGTCATGCATTCTTTACTAAATCTTTTGGGATAAGATTGGTCCTTTTGGTGACAATTAAATTGGTCATGCATTTCTTTATATCTTTGGATAAGATTGTTACTTTTTGGTGAATAAAATGTGACATGCTTCTTTATAAACTCTTTGGGATTTTTACATGGTACTGTGATGATACAGTGGACATAATACAGTCATTTTTTTTTTTTCGAAAACTTAATTCATATTTAAACTAACCTATGAACTCACCAACTTTATGTTGACATTTTTAAGCATGTTTTTCTCAGGTGATATAGATACTTGGCTTACTTGAAGTGCATTGGAGTCTATACATTCAAGCTTTTCATTGTGGTGCAATTATGGGACAACTATTATATCAATTTCAGAAAATCAACAAGATTACTTTTCAAACGACACATTTAGAGGTCGTTCTCTTGTATCTAGCGCTGTGTATTATGAAGTAACTCTCCCGGACATACTTCCGATGCGACACGCATTTTTTGGGGGTGTTACAGATTGGTATCAGAGCACTGGTTATAGAGAACTAGGTTGCATATTTTACCCTAGACTATAACCGTTTTCACAAACATTGCATCACATCAAACATTTTCAAAGTGCATACACGCTACTTGCTTATGTGCTTACATTACGTGCTGCATTAAGTGCTTACGTGACATGCATATATATATAATATATATATGCTTGCATTCTTTTCGCGGATATCGTACGCTTATTTATATAAGAGTTATTATATTACCAGAATATTTTTAAGACATTGTGGGTTGCACAATGGTCTCATTTTACTCCTTAGACATTGTGAGTTGCACAATGGTCTCACTTCGTTCTCAAACATTGTAAGTTAAACAATTGTCTCATTTCGTTCTCAGACATTGTAAGTTAAACAATGGTCTCATTTCGTTCTCAGACATTGTAAGTTAAACAATGGTCTCTAAGAATATTATTTCTTCATAGCTTTATACAATATCGTATTATACGGAGACCGTCATAATTTTTGTTTACATAGAATTATGTGTGAATCTAAGTATCACAAGTCTTGTATGGGCGGGACTTGTAATAAGAGGATTTACATGATAATTGCTATGTTGACTCGTTCATCGAGACTTTTACCTTATTTACTCTAACCGGGTACTCGTTAACTATCGTGAACTCTATGTCGATATCCCTTGATAGTTTTACTCACCGTCTCTGAAGACGAGTTTTAAACACTCGTCCCATACTCATTAGATCACATGCATCGTCATGTCATCCATCACCTTGAAGGTTATGTGAGTACGCGTATTGCATAGAGAATTATTAAGTAGGATGATTTATAATTTCTTTATTTGAAAGGATTGGGACGTCTCTTCAGTTAAATAAAGAAATTGTAAATCCCCGAACCATAAGTTTATCATTTCTTACTTACATAAATTAGGACGCTCCTTTATGTAAGTAATGAATTATAAATGAGTGGGCTTAATGGTATCCAATATGACACGAGTATGAACTCGAACCCGATAATCACCGGAATCCGTTAAAAGGGTCTAGAGACACAATCGTGTCTTGCCACTCAGCAGCATCGTAAGGCCTCGCTTAGAACTACCTTATCTCATTCTTAAGTTATTACTTTTGCCGTTGCTAATCCTCGCGATCATAGAATAAAAAAAACTGTTCGTGAACTAACAGACTTGTTACACACTTGAGCTAATGGAGCTGATTTCCTCGAACTAACGACTGAGTACCATAATCCGCCGTCTATCGCATAAGCTCTCTCGCGAGCTCCTCTCATTTATTAAACTTTATTCTGGGGACTATTGTTTCTGGAGGTCCGCACCTCTACATCCCCCATCACCATTTGCAATTGATATTGTCGGTATGGTTGCTGTTGTTGGGTCCTAGGTGCGTCTCGACTGATACAACTTTATCTAATGGGTTTGGCAACGCCCTTAACGAGATAAACACTATCGACGAAACGATAGTTGGACTATTCATTTCGGGCCACTAGTAGGGAGACTTAGGTCGCGAGACATCCTAGTAATGCCAAAGTTAAGTTGGGTTACCATTACATACAGAAGCCACTTGATGTGAATCATCGAACATTACTAGCTAGTAGAAACGAGATCATCCTCGGACATTTAGTAGGAAATCGTATACAAACATACTCACGCGACTACCCTTCTTTCTTGAGGTTTTCATATATTGGAGACTTTCCCTATACGCGGTTATACAGTCATAAGATCTGGAGAACATGATTATTTTGAGTACCCTCATTTTTGATGGATAATATCCTGGACAAACTAGCCAAAATTTTTGGTAGATTGAGAAGTGTAGAAACACCGAATTTTGCTGAATAAAGTTATCAGCATCTTGTTTAGAATGAGCTTATTAAACCTTAAGTCTTTCCTTGGTCACACAATCGGGTGACACAAATTTAATCTCGGGACGAGATTTCTTTAAGGGGTAGGTAATGTAACATCCGAGAATTTTTGAAATTTTAAATGACAATTTTACCCTTTGACTTTTAGGGTCTGACTTGAATTTTTGACTTTTGGTCTTTTATTGTCACATAAAAAGCGATTACCGCGTAACCGGTAATTTTTCGAAACATATTTAAAACAGATATATGTTATTCCTAAGTTGATTTATCAAAAACGAGCAGCTAAATCACGTTTTCATTATTCGGACTCTAAAGCAATTTGATGTAAAACGACATTCCTGACAACTTTTTAGTTTTGACCGAGACCCGAAAACAGTCAGAAGGTGACTGAAATGCCCTCGCAAGATTTTAAAAACACAAAAATAATTAAATTATATTTAATTATCACGTTTTATTAAATAAAAATATTTAATAAAATACTTAGCAATTTAATTAAAAGCGTTTGTTGAGAACGCGAATATTCGAGTTGAAATCCATTTTTTCTTTTCTATTTCAGACAAGGCGTAACCGGTTCACAAAATAAATAACAAATATTTTTATAAATGTTATAAAAATATTTATGAAATACTATCAAGTAAATACTCATTTTTATCGGAAAAATGATTTGGAAAACAATGGCGCAAGTTTCGTATTATGAATCATCCGTTAAGTCGCTGAAATGAGTCCCGAACCAGTATTCTATAAAATAATACTCACAAGTTACACATTTGGTCCATGTGAAAATATTTATAAAATTAACCCTCATCTATGTTTGACTTGTCACTCTTAATTATAACTTTTTAATATTTTTTATAAATGTTATAAAATATTTATGAAATACTATCAAATGAATACTCATTTTTATCAGAAAAATAATTTGGAAAACAATGGCGCAAGTTTCGTGCGTTGAATCATCCGTTAAGTCGTCCAAACGAGTCCCGAACCACTTTTATCAAAACTATATTAAAAAGTTACATTTTTAACCCTAAACTATTATTCACTTTACAATTTCATTTTAAACTTTTATATATAAATAAAAATTTTATATATTTTTACTCATTTTAACAAAACTTAAACACACACTCTCCCTCTATATATGAATTTTCCGGCGAGCCCTTGCGCCGCCGGATTCCGGCCACCACCACGCCGCCGCCGCCAGAAAATTTTTCAGGCGGACTTTTCCGGCCGAAATAAAAAACGATCCCCACCACCGGATCTACCCGATCCCCACCACCACTCGCGGCCACGCTGCTCACCACCCCCACGTCCCATTCCATCCACCTTGTCCCCATACCAACGCCGCACCACCCTCCTCCTCGTCATCACGCCCCATAGCCAAAACCGCCAAAACAAGGGTGCGTTGGGTTTTAACGAACCCACAAGGGGTGCGTTCGGGTTTGGTTATTAAACCACAAGGGTGCGTCGAGTTTAATAACAAAACCATGGCTGTGTTTGGTCTTCTTGCACCCAAAAGGGGTGCGGCTGGTCCTCGTAAGAACACCCAAAAAGGGTGCGTTGGGTTTAGGTTGCACCATGGGTGCGTTTGGTTGTGGACAACGCCACGCAGGGTGCGTTTTGGTTTTGGTACAGCCGAAATGGCGTGTTTGGTTTTCATTCTAGCACCACGGGTGTGTTCTGGTTTGGCTGTGTAAACCAAATAAGGTGCATTTGGTTAGTTTTCACAACAAGGGGTGCATTTGGGTTTGTAAGAATATACAAAAGGGTGTTTGGTTTGGCTGTCACGCACACCGAAGGGTGCGTTTTGGCTGTTACAGCAAACTAGGGGTGTTTGGTTTTGTAGGAAAATGATTAGGGTGCTTTTGGTTGCTGTTAATACCGAAAAGGGTGTGTTTGGTTTGAGTAGAACCACATTAGGGTGCGTTTGGTTTATAAAGAAACTGATTAGGGTGCGTTTGGTTTATAAAGAAACTGATTAGGGTGCGTTTGGTTTATAAAGAAACTGATTAGGGTGCATTTGGTTAATAAAACAGCCACAAGGGGTGTTTGTTTCTGGGTTTTGACACGGTTAGGGTGTGTTTGGGTTAACAACAAGGCTGTAAGGGTGCGTTTGGGACAGCAGAAATCAGATTTGCCAAACGGGTGCGTTTGGTTTTGCACAAAGATCATCAAGGGTTCGTTGGTTTATACACTTGACTAATAAATATAACACGAGACTTTATAAATTATAAATCAGAACTAAAATGGTGGTTAATGGTTAAATAAATATGATATTTATTAATTTGTTTAGTTATAAATATATATGAATATATATTTAAAACACGTAGATATTTTGCAACGCGCGGTTTGTTGAAAAGTGGAAAGGAAAATATTAGGTTTTATAATTATGGGAAACGTTATATAACCGGGAAGGTCATGACGAAATTTGTATAACTTTTTATATTTAGTAATGTTTTACTAAAGCCTCTATTATTTTAGAAACCGATAAGAGGGACTAAGTTATATTTTAAAGATATAATAATTTGTATTATACAATAACCGGATAAACGAACGAAAAACTATACTTCTACAATGAGATAACTATTTTAGACACGACCCGTCGAGGAAACGAAACATAAATTTATAAAATATTATGTTATATTTTATAATTGTCAGCTAGAAGATAACATAACAATTATTGTAAAAGCTTTACAAACATCGTTTAAACATAAGTGGTATCCTTAAAACGTACGTTTACGCCTATGCAAGAACTTCTTATTTAATTAAGTGGTGATTTCGGAAACGGGTCAAACTATTGGGTTTAATCATTTACTCACATTTATTATATAATACTTGTAAAGCAGTATATACATCACATTAATCTTTGGATTATTTGTCTTTGTTATATAATTCACAGTATGAGTTATATAAGGGTTATTTTCATATGTAATATATACAGAATATATTACATACTTTGCGTTCACTTTTCAATTTATTTATCTAACCAACCACCAAACTATTACAACTTTAAATCTAAATCTTTTATCAACGTGTCGCGTTTACGTAACCATTCATCGAAACACCCAAATACATTATCCTAGGCTAGTGGGACTTAGCCGTTAAGATTAGCCGCAACTTCTTGATCGAGCCGCTTCGTCTTCCGTTTGTGTTGTGCATATTAGATGCCTATCTGTCAATCGTTCTACATCATCGAGGTGAGTTTCATAACCTCGCTTTGCAATCTTTTGAATGTTTATAAACCCGCGAGGGGGATACATGCTTGTTTACAAATGCATTTACATGATTGTTTACAAATTGGTTTACATACTCATTTACATAGCTCGCTATGGGATACATTACTTGACTTCATTTTTGGTCACGAATGCATACTTTACTTTTGAAATGATTACGGATTAGCTTAAGCGGATTGAACTGATAACAAAAACAGTACTGCCCGGGTGTTCTTGAAAGGGATACCGGTAACGGGAGTACATATTTTTACTTTACTGCCCGGGTGTTCTTGGAGGGGACACCGGTAACGGGAGTACATATTTTTACTTTACTGCCCGGGTGTTCTTGGAGGGGACACCGGTAACGGGAGTATATATTCTTTAAATAACTGCCCAGGTGTTCTTGGAGGGGACACCTGTGATGGGTATATATAAGTCTACGTCACAACTTTATGAACTGTAAATCACTTGGAGGGTGAGCGCGAATGTTATAAAATAGATCTATTTGGGATTGACAATCCCCGTTTGGGTGATTAGCTATCACTAGGTAAACGAACGTTATAACATGTCGGATTACGATTGGTTAGGACTACAGGGCCCCCAACAAATACACATGAATTTTTACTGTTATATTAGTGCATTAGTTTCATGAACCTAGAGTAATCGTAATCATTGTTTTATACACACATGGATATTTACTGTGCCTTTAATAAAGTGGCAATACATACTCGAAACATTTTCCTAATATATATATAAATATCTTACATGCTTTGAACAATTGCGGTTCAACGTTCATACGTACATTTTTGTGACTATTTGGGAAACATACAAGGTTTGAAATGGTCATGCATACTATACAACTATTTGATTTCTACAAATCATACATACATTTTGGAAGGACATTTAAGGATTTAAATGGTCATACACACTTTACAGAACTTTGGTTCAACATTTGTATTTACAAAAACCTATGAACTCACCAACTTTAATGTTGACACTTTTAAGCATGTTTTTCTCAGGTGAATTAGATGCTTGGCCTATTCGATGTGCATTGGAGTCTAAACTGACAAGATTTCATTCATGGATTTCTACATACATACAAGTGATCAAATCTCGTTGTGTTAATTTCAAGCTTTTCATTGTGATGCAATTATGGGACAAACATTATATCGATTTCAAGGAAATCAACGAGATTACTTTTCAAACGACACATTTAGAGGTCGTTCTCTTGTATCTAGCGCTGTGTATTATGAAGTAACGCCCCCGGACACATTTCCGCTGCGACACGTTTTTGGGGGTGTTACAGATTGGTATCAGAGCACTGGTTATAGAGAACTAGGTTGCATATTTTACCCTAGACTATAACCGTTTTCACAAGCATTGCATCACAACAAACATTTTCAAAGTGCATACACACTACTTGCTTACTTGCTTACATTACTTGTAGCATTAAGTGCTTACGTGACATACATATATATATAATATATATGCTTACATCCTTTTGCGTATATCGTACATTTATTTATATAAGAGTTATTTATATAAATACCAGAGCATTTCTCAGACATTGTGAGTTGCACAATGGTCTCATTTACACATCAGACATTGTGAGTTGCACAATGGTCTCATTTTACTTCTTAGACATTGTGAGTTGCACAATGGTCTCACTTCGTTCTCAGACATTGTAAGTTAAACAATGGTCTCACTTCGTTCTCAGACATTGTAAGTTAAACAATGGTCTCTAAGAATATTATTTTTCTTCATAGCTTTATACAATATCGTATTACGCGGAGACCGTCATAATTTTTGTTTACATGGAATTATGTATGAATCTAAGTATTACAAGTCTTGTATGGGCGAGACTTGTAATAGGAGGATTGATATGATAATCGCTATGTTGACTCGTTCATGGAGACCTTTACCTTGTTTACTCTAACCGAGTACTCATTAACTATCTTGAACTCTAGGTCGATATTCTTTGGTAGTTTTACTCCCCGTCTCTGAAGACGAGTTTTAAACACTCGTTCCATACTCATTAGAGAACCTGCATAGGTATGTCATCCATCACCTTGGAAGTTATGTGAGTACGCGTATTGCATCGGGAATTATTAAGTAGGATGATTTATAATTTCTTTATTTGAAAGGATTGGGACGCCTCTTCATTTAAATAAATAAATTGTAAATCCCCGAACCATAAGTTTATCGTTTCTTACTTACATAAATTAGGACGCTCCTTTATGTAAGTAATGAATTATAAATGAGTGGGCTTAATGGTATCCGATATGAGACGAGTATGAACTTGAACTCGATAATCACCGGAATTCGTTAAAAAGGTTTGGAAGCACAATAGTGTCTTGCCACACCGCAGAAATCTTAAGGCCTCGTTTGGAACGACCTTATTTCATTCTTAAGTTATTACTTTTGCCATTGCAAATCCTTGCAATCATGAACTGTCTGTGGAGTAAACAGACTGAGTACGATATTTCGTCACTTATCATAATAGCTCTTCCGCGAGCTCCTCCCATTTGTTTAAATTTATTCTGGGGATATTGTTTCTCGGAGGGTCCTCACCCTCTGCATCCCATCACCATTTGTTATAGTTATTATCGTTATGGTTGCTGTTGTTGGGTCCCGGAGCGGTCCCAGCTGGTACAACTTTATCCAATAGGTAATGCAACTCCCACCGTAAACGAGATAAGCACATGAAGGTATAGTATTTAGTGTAATTATACAGTGCAAACCAATAGTACACCAATTTAAGTCATGGTACTATTTAGTACTGCCAAGTAAGTTGGATACTTACATCTTTTAGCCTCATCCGTTATTAATGATCGAACATTACAAATAGCAGAAACGAGACTCACCCTAAGACATAACCACGCGACTACACATTCTCCTTTGGTGTGTTCACTATTAAGAGGCTTTCTTCATAAAGCGTGTATATCAATTATAAACCTTGAAGCGATAATTATCTAAAAGTCCAGGGTTCGTTTCGGACTTTTAGATAATTATTTTACCCTTTGACTTTTAGGTCTGGCTTGACTTACAAAATCAACCATCTAAATCACGTTTTCACAGCTCGGACCCTAAAG
>BQNB010062031.1:18831-36238 GCA_026074375.1 Tanacetum coccineum
GGGAAAACGACAAAGAAGCAAACCCTAAATCGAAAACAACAACCCTATAGATCCTGATCATCAAATCATGAAAATAACTCGATAAGGAAATCAATCACAAATGAATGATCTCACTATTTCAGGCTTGTCTATGATCGATTAACAAGATGGTAGTAGTTATTGAGATCGGTTAAGGAAAATTGCCCACAGTGAGATTAATTGGTAAAGTTAATCGCCCACTGCAAACTATCGATCTAAAGATTCCAACTTTTTAAGATGTAAATGATGATTGCAAAATACGAATTAATCAATGAGATAATTTTTTTTAAATATCCATTGGATATCCATTTGCCCATCTCATTCAGTGGATACATGTACACGTAACAAGTTGGATAAAGTTAGAACTCATTTCATGATTTAGTTTCATAAAAAAATGGGGGACGAATTAATGTGACAAGAAGGTTAATGTTCCACATAAAAACTGTTATAAAGCATATGGAATGTTATCTAAAAAATATAAACTGAAAATGGTGATAAGTAATCAAAAATCGTAGCATTAATTTAATATGAAAGAGTTGAGTTTTTGGACACAATAATAGGTCGATATGAATTTTCTTTTATTCATTGTCGTTTTGGCAAATTACACTATTTTTATTTGTATAAACAAATAATAAAAGATAGAAGAAATGATACATTATTTCAACTAACACTAGTTAACTATTTAAAAACATGTTTCACAACCGTCGGTGCAAACCAAATATCGTTTCATTATATTCGAACTTTTCATATGACTTTTATTACACGATATATGCAACTTCTGTTTTTTTATACTAATAATTTCCTCTTCTTTTGGCTTTCACGTACTATGATCATTAGTCCATCACCTTATCTTCTATGTCTCCCAACTGCCCTCATCTTTATTTTTTTAAAGTAAAGTGCAAAGTAAATTTATATGGTTTGTAAAAAGTTGGTCTTACATGCATGACCTAAACTTGGTGTAAAAATCATCCTTCCGTTAGTAAAAATGAGCGACTGTATATCTCTGAGGACGAACGGTGCAAATATTTTGTCAGTTACAAAAGAAAAAGCAAGGCAAAAATGGATCCCTGCGGTTTGCAAAAAGTGTGTCTCGCCTCCTCACGTGACCAACATTTTTTTCCCTTTAACTGACAAAATATTTGCACCGTTTGTCCTCACAGATATAGAGTGGCTCATTTTTACTGACGGTATAAAAAGTGAGGCAAAAATAAGACCAACTTTTGACAAACCACAAAAATATATTTTGTTAGACAATGAAACCCCAGATCTAATGGACCTCAAGCCCACAATGGCTATTCCCAAAGCTATGTTCTATTATAAATAGACATACTTTGTTATATAATGAGAGGAATACAATCAATATCAATTTTTATTATCTTTCATGGTATCACAGCTCTAGGTAAGATCCACCAATAAAAATTGCTATTATCCGGTCATCGACTACTTGTCGGTGATCCGGAGGGATCCCGTTTTTTTCCGCTTTATTGTTTCCGTCAAAACACACAATTTTTTTTTTTGAGTTGCCTAGATCAACCCTTTTTTTCTCATTTGATTGTTTTCGTTGTCGAAGATCATTGTCGTTGACAACAAAAATTGTCCACCAAATTGCCGCTCCCTCCTGAAGGAAAAATAAGCCATGACGTAAAAAAATAGGAAACGTCATAAAAAATAGAGGAAACTGCGAAGCAATATATACAATTATGTCGTCAAATGCAAGTCAATCTCCGTGCAAACAAGCAACAAAGAAGAAAAAGAGAAGAAGAATCGGCTTCAACATTCATCCAGTTTGTCCGTATCGAAGACCCCGTTCAAACTGCGGGGGAGTGTTAGACGCATAAATTATTGGCCCAAGCCATTGTGGGCTTGAGGTCCATTAGATCTGGGGTTTCATTGTCTAACATATTTTACACTTTACTCTTTTTTTTATGATCATTTGCATGTTTAATTTCTATAAAAATACGACAAGCAGGAGACGGACATTAATGTTTATATACTAGTACATGCTAAGAAGAAGTGATTTCTATAAAAGTTCCCTTCGTGTTTATAAGTTGAATATCTTTTAACTTTTGCTTAGGGATGAGCGTGGGTCTGAAATCAGTTGGAACAGAAATTGGACCCGATGGATCTAAAAACCAAAATTTAGGAAAAGTAAGAAACGAAAACCAAACCGAGCATAGTTTTCGGTTTTGGTTCCAGTTCTTCGGTTTTACCATACTAAGAACCGATTTTCTGAAGAAAAAAAAATAAAAAACATCATGCACTAATGAATAAGGCTGATAATAAAAAAAGTTGGAATTTTTTAAGCGTTTGTAACTATTTACGTTTAAAGCAATAACATTTAAATCCTAAAGCATAAACTAAAACAAACAATCATTTTATAGTTTCACATTGTTAACGAAACAACGACACATAAATCCTAAACCATTACCGGTTATGGTTTCACCATTCGTTTCCCTTTACTATTTTGGTTAGTTTCTTCTAATTGTTCTTCTATATCTTTCACAATCACATCGTCTTTAATATGCAAAAGCAAAAGAACAAGAGAACCGGACCGAAACTGAGTGGTGGTTTTGTTAGATTTAACCAAGAAGTGTCACTGACTTGCTCATAAACTAAAAAAAACAAGTGTATTTCATGAAATATTTTGAGTATGATTACTTGTTTTGTAATTATTGGGTCTTCGGTTTCGGAACCGAGAATCGGTGAACTTGAACCTAACCGACCTAAGAACAAAAATTTTTCAAACTTAAGAACCAAAACTAAAACCATCAGGTCTGGATCCGGTTTAATTCTTCTCGATTTTTCTCTAATTCTTTTGCTCATCCCTACAGTTTTGCTACTCTGTCATGCAAATACTAAAAGGCACTAAAATACTACGTAAAATTGAAAACAGCATATTCAAAAGAATATTAATTTGAATAAAACACCTCATTTTATTCCTTTTTCTTTTCGTCTTTACACAACATCTTGTTGGACACGTTTTTGTCACTTCATTATATTATTTATTTATCAGTTTTTCTGGTCTCGTATATTATCAAAAGAACAATAATTTGGAGAGTGGCCCATATTGATGAGGATGTAACATCGATTTCTATAATGTTTGGACAAATTATATCCCATTTTTATTTAAAAGTCAGTTTGATGGATATCACACACGATTATGCGAACTATCTTCATATCTAGTTATCTATAAAGAGTTCGCTTAGGTTTAGGTAGACGATACGATCATACTGAGTCTAATGGGACGGAGGGAGTAATAAGAAAAGAGTGTACGCTACCGTAAAAGTTTTTCAAGTGAATTAATGTTTATTATTGGTAGTTTATCGTGCAGTTACGCAGGGACATAATCAGAGTGGGTTTTGTTAAAAAAAATCAATTTGTGCATGTAGTCTTTTTTTTCTTCTTTTGAAATGCATCTAGTGACTTTATGTTTTGGTTCCGTATGTGCAGTTACAAAAGCTCATATATAAGGAATGCTATAACCGAGTAAATGAAAGTTAATTACCGATTCCAATTAATATGAAAGTTAATGTAGTTCCAAACATTACACGTATCATATTTCACCATGAAACAAACAAACCAGGTATGAGTTTTGGTACATGTGAAGTGATTGGCTACAATTTCGAATTTTAGCATCTTTTTTCATACCATCCAATCTCCATGACATGTTCAACATATATTCGTATAATCTCTTATCTAATTTGTAATTTGTAGTCACAATCATTTACCAAATTATTGAATTTATGGTCAAATGTTTATTTATGCTTATGGATTTTTAAACACCTCACAAGTATCACGCGATTCCCGGTTATGATTGCATTGTGATATGATAATATGACCACTCATCAATATATTATTATCGCAACTCTAATTAACTTGTTAACAGATTTTTTTTTTTGGAACGACAATTTGTGGCTACATGGCCCTTAGCCCAGAAGGCGTAGCGAGCCCACGCAACCAGGTTGGGTCCAGCCCAGAAGGCAATGACACCCTTCCCTTTACACACGCGGGAGGAAACCCCTATCGCCCTAGACAAGACTCGAACATAAGACCTTGCCTAGGAGGGTAAAACCTCCATACCATTAGACCAAATGCCCGTTGGTAACTTGTTAACAGATTAAGAATCTTTGGTCGTATATCTATTACAACTCACAAAATTTCAGAAACGAAACATATACAGATGAGTCTCGGAAGAGTGTGTAATGATGCCGTCGCACAAAGCCTCCATATAAAATGGGTCATAATTTTATTTGTTTTGTATATAAATACGTATAATTTTCACTTGATCACTTTTTTTTAGCTATTAAAAAAAAGGATTTACATAGTGGTGGAATGCAAACGGGCATCAAGCTGCGCCGTTAGCCCTTTTTGATTTGCAAAGCCAATACGTTTCACATCTGTGAATCTAAGTGTCATAACATTGCTGTGCATAACCCGTTGAACTCGGCTGAGTAGCTCCACCGCCTCAGATGCAAGGAAACCAAAGATATAAAACGTAAAAGGAATGATTACTGGAAGTTACGAGTTTTTACCAAGAATGAGTAGTGGAGGGACCGTTTGTTCAATTAATTGTATTGATCAAATTATCAACCTATTTGGCTATTTTCAAAAGCTTCACCTAAAATCACATGGGACACAAGAAAAAAGCAAAGAGATAAATTGACCCCTACCCCTCAATTAATGGACCGTTAAAACGAGCTGGTGATCTTTCCATTGATTTGACGAGTCATATAAAACGAGCTTAACTTTCTGCAAAACTTCTGCATTAACGTACGTGTTTCAAACATAGCAACCGTTTTATCTACACAAAATTGATTATTGTTACGCGAATGCTTAGAGTATTTACTATTAACTGTCGCATGGTAAAATGGTCCATAAGTTATAACTAAGATTTCTTTCTTATTACTTGTACAATTATTACTAGTTTACTACTCTCGTTACTCAAAATACTCACATGCAGTTCCATACAACTTATAATACAAGATATACTAGATTCTCTATAGTTTCAAATGCAAGTTGGATCACTCAATAGCAAGTTGGAGCAAAGGAACAAAGCAGCCGAAAAAGGAGAAAAGTTAACTTTATTCGCCCCTTATATCTTATTTATCTTATGATATATGTTACTAATTAAACAAATGAAATATGACATTTTTTTTAACACCAATATATTATTAAACCACTAGCAAGAAGTTAGAAATTGCAAAGCGACAAGGTACGGATTTTTAAGCCAATCGTTCCAATTAAACGAGGATTTACATCTATTACGACACCAATAAAAAGACCGAGACACAATATCCTCAAAAATCATCGCCTTTGGAGAAGAAACCGCTTCAAAGATATACTTGTTCCGATATTGCCAAACATGCCACCACATTACGTAAAAAACACCTTCGAGAGCCTGCTTATAATTAGAAGATAAGCGAAGATTCACAAGCCAGTTTAACCCATCTTCATATGAGTCGGCCTCTATGTAAGTAATATCCCACCATCGTGTTATCTTTCGGATAATATCTCTAACCATATTACACTTAAAAAATAAATGGCTAGACGACTCCACCTCATTGTCACAAATAGAACACGTAATAGATTCTATATCCATACCTCTACGAGAAATGTTGAAACGCGTCGGTAATGAATCAATCTTAACTTTCCACGCATGAACATTCACCTTAATAGGGACAAGTTTTATCCACCGTGTCTTTGTAGTTACGTCCGGCAACATTTTATCATCTAGCATCTTTCTAACAGAAGCAACAGAAAAATCACCCGAGTTCTCCAAGGACCATTTCCAACGATCTGACACAGGAACAAGGTTTACGTCTTGGACCTGAACCAATAAAGCTTCGTACTGCTCCTGTTCGATACCACCCCTGGGTTTTCGACGAAAAGAAAAGTCCAAACTGGATTGAGTCAACTTTGTGCCAACCTTCACAAACTTACATGTCTCTAGAGCATAGATACGAGGATATAGATCTTTAAGAACGATATGACCAATCCAAATGTCTTCCCAGAAAGCAGTTTTATCCCCGTTTCCCAGTTTCATTTGCATACAGTTAAGAAGATTAATACCTTGATTCTTCAAAACATTGATTTCATGCACTATGTCCATCCAATACGACGGGAAAGCAGACTTCACTTGCTTCCCCACTTTCCCATCTTCTCCATGGATCGCCTTGATAACCCTCGACCATAAAGATGTATTTTGAGTAAAGAACCTCCACACCCATTTGAACATAAGACCTCTATTCAATGCATACAAACTTGAAACACCAAGGCCACCTTTCTCTTTGGAAGCCAACACATTTTTCCATTTAACCCAAGACGTTCTCTTGCTATTGGGATCATGACCATTAAAAAAATGACTACGAATGGATTCCAACCTGCGAAGAACACTCATAGGGACTCTAAAAATAGACATGTGATATATAGGCATCGATCCTAAGACCGATTTAAGGAGAGTTAACCTTCCTCCAATTGAAAGCGTCTTCATTTTCCACTTGGATAGGCGAGCATACACTCGATCTACTACCTCATTCCAAGCTTGAATTCTATGCATAGAACCACCCACTTTCGAACCTAAGTAGGAGAAAGGCGGTTTAAGAATAAGGCATCCTAGTTTTGAGGCAGCTTGCTTAACTTTTTCATCATCCACAAGAACCCCCATTAGTTTACTTTTGTTCATGTTAATATGCAAACCTGACGCATGAAAAAAGCATTCCAGAACCTGAACTAGAGTATTAATGTTGTCATCGCACCATTGTCCCACAAAAATCACATCATCCGCGTAAAACATATGGGAAAGCATCAACGAAGAACTTAACGTTATGCCTTTAAACATACGAGCATCCACCACTCTTTGAAACGATAAATGCAAACTTTCCATTATTAATATGAACAAGAAAGGAGATAACGGATCACCTTGTTTTAAGCCCTTGTGAAATTGAAACTCCGCCGTTGGACTACCGTTAATAATTATCGAACCTCTTGAAGATCTAAGACAACTTTGAATCCAGGTGCACCACTTATCACCGAACCCAAACTTTTTCAAAACTTCATTTAAAAAATCCCATCGAACCGAGTCATAAGCCTTTTCAAAATCAACTTTAAAAATGAAATATGACATTTCTTTTTCTAATTCAACTAATACAGTAACTTGAAACATGCAAAGCTTTATCTCACATTGCTACACGATGAACTGTCATTTTTTTAATGATTTTTCACCGATGAATAAATATAGGTCAGGTCTTTAGTAATACAAGTAAAAACATTTAATCTAGCTTCTGTTCTGGTTAGATATATGTATGAGCAAATGTGCGTTATATAGTTGTTTGCGCGTATAAAGTTACGGATAATTTGATAAAATTAAGAAGTATAGTACAATAATACAAGTACATAGAAAATGTTAAAACTTTAAATGTTTAAAAAACTAGTCAGAAATAATGTGATAAGTAACTATATATATTCGGGTGTTTTCGATGATTGATCATGGTTATTTATAATGTCGGATAGATTATTCAATACCTAATGAATAAGTAGTAAAATTTTATGTTGAGTCATATATTTTATATAAAATATAATTTATTTTAAGAAAAAAAACAGTTGGTTCCAGCCGCCTCATTTAAAAATCGTCCTTTAATCTGTGCAATCCGCTAATAAAAGCACACATGCACTCGAACTTATTTTTTCATCCACTCAATTCCATTTCTTTTTCTTATTATCATATTATGACCACTCGTATCAAAGATTTCTTTACGAGAGTCATGGACTCCTGTAAGAACATCAACTTATCATCCAACAACAAACGAAAAAAACTCATTCTAGGTGCTCTTGCTACTGTCCTTTTAGTCTCGGCTTTAATCGGCATTGTCGTTGGAGTCAAGTCTAAGAACTCGACGTCCAACGACAAAGCCATGTCCCAAAGCATCACTGTTTCTTCAGCTCACGAAATCGTAAAGTCATCATGCAGCACCACATTATACCCCGAATTATGCTATTCCACAGTCGCAAGCCACCCTGAAGTAAGCACAAAGGCTAAAAGTCAGAAAGACGTTATCGAGCTTGCTATTAATGTGACACAAAAAGCCGTACAATTAAGCAAGTCTAAGATCGAGAAGCTCTCGAAGCGAAAAGGTCTCACCCCACATGAGTACAGTGCGCTTAAAGATTGTCTCGAAATGGTTGCCGAGACAGTGGATGAACTTAACGAGGTGACCAAAGGGCTCGAAGAGTATGACACTAAGAAGTTACTTAAAAAACATGCAGAAGATCTCAAAACCCTAATGAGCTCAGCTATTACTGACCAAAGCACTTGCCTCGACGGGTTCTCGCACGACGAGGCAGATAAAAAGGTCCGTAAAGAGCTGGAAAAACTCGAAGAACGAGTCGAGAAAATGTGTAGTAATGCATTGGCCATGATATGTAACATGACCAACACTGACATAGCTAACGAGAATAAGCTCAAGGGGCGAAACTTAAAGGAAGAAAACCTCGACGACTCCGAGTGGCCGAAATGGATGTCTGTCAAGGACAGGAAGCTGTTGCAGTCAGGAACCGTGAGACCGAACGTTGTTGTTGCGGCTGATGGCAGTGGAAACTACAGGACGGTTGCGGCTGCTGTGGCGGCTGCGCCGTCAAAGAGTAGTACGAGGTACGTGATAAGGATAAAGGCAGGAGTGTACCGTGAAAATGTTGAGGTGCCATCGAGTAAAACCAACATAATGTTTATGGGAGATGGTAGAAAGAATACGATCATTACCGGAAGCAAGAGCGTAAAAGGTGGTGCTACCACCTTCGAGTCAGCCACCGTTGGTACGTTAATTAATTACTACGCCCGTTTCAAAATAAGTGTTAACTTTGACTTTAATACTTGATGAAAATCATACCAATGAAAAATACACGTAAAACTCAATCCATCAAGTATTATATAACACACACAAAAATAGTTAAAGTTAAAGTTAAAACACTTTGATTCTAAAAAATCAAACTGAACACTTATTTTGAGAGATAATACCTTTTAATGTTATATGATTAACATAGCTTTAGACCACGTACTTTAGCTAAAAGAGACTTATATTAAAAGAAAAAGAGATGCTTTAATTAGGATAAGCTACAAAAAGCTATAATGATATGATGCATGATTAACTTGTGTATTATGAATTAGTATGTGGTTAATTAACTCGAATATAGAATTAAATGGAATCCAAGAATATAAGTGTTTTTCACAAATTAAAAGGTATGTTTTGTGAAAATAACACTGGAAACAACCGTAGTAGTTTACAGTAATGATAAACAGTAACATTAAGCAGTAATAAAAATAGTACAGTAGTTTTTTGTTTTGATATAATTGTATAGTTGTAATTATTATGTGTAAACGCTAGTTGCTTGTAAATACTCTTTTAAGTAGCATTTTGATTTTAATTGTTTAGAAAAAATAGAATTGCTAGTTGCTTGTTAACAAACAAACATTATATACAAAACGCGAACAATTAATTGCTAGTTAATTCAAAACGATTTTAAACGTTCGTTGTCAAACGTACCCAAAGTAAATAAAAATGTATCAACGGTGGTTAAAAAGTCATCATGCAATTGCAAGTTGCAATGAAATGCACAAAGTAAATATATTTAAGAAGGATAAGGATACTTTAGAGGTAAAGTTAAAGCTCCCTTACAAGGATAAAGAAAATCGGGTCCCGCAGTAGGCCTCGGTATTATCTATATGAGGAAACTTTACCTTTAAAGTTCAAATAAACTTTAAAGATCTTTTTCCATTTAGGAAGTCCCTTTTATATCTAATTGACATTGAGTGTATCTTGGAAAAAAATTACATAGGATTTGACACTTTAATACTTTTACATACTCTATCAGTCTTTCAGTGATTTTTTTAAACTTTTATAACAATAACAACAAAAAACATGTGTTAAATCATACATGTATTTCCATTATCGTTGGTAGGTTTGCACATGTTTTTTTTTTGTTAACCTTGGTGTTAGGTACCTTGGTCTAGCAATATTCTAATTGTCAGAAATAAAAACTGAATAATCATAAAACAAAAAGAGTAAATTGCAAAATTCGTGTTTGTGGTTTAGCCAAATTGTATGTTCCGTCCTCATGGTTTAGAAAATAATACATACGACGTTTCTATCAAGAAAAGAGACTAAAATACCATTATAAATAAGAAATTCAGATAGAGAACACATAAAGGATTTTATTCATTTCCGTTTAATGAATGACGAAATCAGACCCACAGTTTCTCCACAGCGACACCGCTTACACTTCACTAAACCATAAGGACGAAACATGCAATTTGGCTAAACCAAAGAACGATTTTTGGATTTACTCAAAAAAAATGATGATATATGAAAGATAAATGTAAATATGTAATAAAATCTCAAATTAATAAAACCATACATATGATATTTTCTAAATGATTTTACTCCGGTAAATATTTAAAATTAATTATATAATGTTATAATACAAGATAAGAGTTATGACGAAATGGTCCAATCTTGTTTTATTGTTATGTTTCTTTGCACTTTATAGTTTCACACATGCATGCATTTGTGGTTGTACCTATCACAATGTTTCTTTTGCAAAATCAGATAATATACTTGATTAAATACTTTAATTGATCGAATTAGGTGCGAGTGCAATCATTAGTAAATATTCCTTATTCGTAATTAAAGAATAAAATATTGGATTTAAGTTGGAAATATAAAGCGACAGAATTTGAATTTAAGTTGCATGAACGTGATGAAAAAAGGTTACAGCTAGCGTGTCATTTGACCTACAACTTGATCCCTCCAATTAAGCAGCTAATTATTCAATCATGTACTCTTATAGTCTTATTATTATACCTTATCCAACTGAATACAAACCTACAAAAATAAATAATTTCATACCTTTATAAAGAATTAGAATCCTCTAAAGTTGAGTCAAACATGATACATCATGTTCACCAATCACAAATTAGTTAATTGTATAAAACCTTTTCTTTTAATAAAAATCATGGGCCCACTTATTTATTTTCACTCACAATAAACTTAACATGATCAATCATGTTTAGCCCTAACTTTAGAAGATCATTTTCCCTTTATAAAGTATCAGATGGGGCCCATGTTATTTCTTTCCTTAAAAAGAATTTTAAAAACCCTAGACATCCATTACCACCATCTTATAATGTTGTTTAACTGTTGTACTATTACGATGACATATTCGAAGTTTGATCGCGGAATGTTAAATCGCGAGTCTATCAACAAGTAGCAAACACGAAAAAGTACAATAAACCGACAAGAATATGCACACGATATATCCTCATACAAAACCTTTATCAAATCAAATTATTACGTTATTACATCGAGGAAGAAGAATGTTTAGCTAGCATACCCTCACCTTTGTTTATAGAGATGAGAGGGGTAGAACCATGTTATAAGTTTAGAGATCGGTAAGAAAACTCCTAATCGAACCCTTACCATGAAACTAGGCTATGCCTTGCACTTCAAAACTTAACTAATCCTTGTTCTAATCTACTCCTAATCAAGTATTACAACGTACTATTAAGCTTCCATAATTTCATAGTTTAAGTTTACTAACTAAAATTCCTGACGTAAACAGAATAACATTTTTGTATTTGTATTGCTAGGTTTATAATACTTACTTAAAGATGCTCTTTGTGTGGTGATGATGCAGCCTGTTGTTGGTGATGGGTTCTTGGCTAGACTGGCATTACATTCCAAACGACAGCAAGGTGCAGTCGAATCAGCCAAGCCGTGATGCACTCTCGATGGCTCAGACGATCTATACGGCATTCTATCAATGTGACATGCTATGCGTACCAAGACTCACCTTTACGTCCACAAAGAAAACACATCCGTCAGTTCTACATCAACTGCTTGATAGCTGGCACGGTCGATTTTATCTTCGGAAATGCAGCAGCAGTTTTTCAAGACTGTGACATCCATGCACGTCGCCCAAACTCTGGTCAAAAGAACATGCTAACAGCACAAGGCCGTACCGACAGTAACCAAAACACAGGGATCGTAATTCAAAAATGTAGAATAGGTGCAACTTCTGATCTCCTACCCGTGCAAGGGAGCTTTCCAACATATCTAGGACGACCATGGAAACAATATGCAAGGACGGTGTTTATGCAATCGACTATTAGCAATGTGATTCACCCGGCTGGATGGCACGAGTGGGATGGAAACTTTGCGTTGGACACGTTATACTATGGCGAGTACCAGAACACTGGAGCTGGGGCTGGAACTTCAAACAGAGTTAAATGGAAAGGGTTCAAGGTGATCACGAGTTCTACGGAGGCTCAAGGGTTCACCCCGGGAAGCTTCATTGGTGGAGGTAGCTGGTTAAGAAGCACCGGTTTCCCGTTTTCGTTAGGTTTGTAAAGTAACGATCGAATAATCTAGTGCAAGTGTCTTGCTGTTGTTGTGAATGTATCGAATAATGATGGTCTTTAATTAAGGAGCATCTAAAATGTGCGGCATTGTATTTCTTATTAAATCCGAGTTATTTGATCATAAGTGAAGTAACAATATATGACTACGTTTTCATTAGTTAGCTTTTGTTTTCACATTAAAATGTGTTACTTTGGTTGGTATTTGTATGTCTCTTCATATCATATGAAAGTATTTGATTTGTAGATTGTATCGTTTTAAACTCTAGCTTTTATATCTGCCTAATTTGAAGTAAACTATCATAAAGGTTCTGTTTTGTTTTTACATAAATTTGGATAAAAACAAATATTGCACTTGCTAGGTCTTAATTATATAGATTGTTCAAATAAAATGATTAAAATTTACCTATAAAAGTAAAATCAAAAGCTATATGTCCAACAATTATCTAGTTGTTCATCATTACGAACGTGAAGTCAATGGCATGCATTATTAACCTGTTATACAACTGGTATAACCCCGAGGTCGTTTCGGGATAAAAATATATATTTAAAAACAAGTCTCGTGAACTATGTGACAAGTTATATACCTTATATGATACATTTAGTTGTTTACTGATGACGTATAGTATGAACATCAAGCTTAATGGGCTTAGTTCATAATATATGCATATGGGCCCAGGCCCAATACAACAAATAGCCGGACTACTAAGTCTGACAAGGGTCACGCTCAGGATATTCCAAAGACGCACGTGAGTATCTTCAAGACCGCACCCGTTACACCTCCGTGGACATACACTGACCGCAGAAGAATACTCGCGTCCGCAGACACGATTACACGTGGACCCTTGTCCGACAAGGGACCCACTCCGGCCACCAACAGTTACAAGCGAAATACTAGGAAACCCTAGTATTGGGCTTGCCTATAAATAGGGGTCATTTCACACCCCAAAAAGGTACATTCTGTCTAATCATTAATACACACATATACTCTGACATTTCACCTACAAACCTGCCATCCTTAACTCCACTCCAGCAGCCGAAGTTATTTTTTTTCTTTAAAGAATCGTGGGGTCCGCCTCGCGATAAGGCTAACGGTTTACTCTCATTTGTGTAGACTATCTCTTCATTACTTGAATTAGTACAAGATCTATATCACAGCCCATTCATTGGCCCATCCCACTAAATGATCTAGACCCATATTCACCCCCATACACGGTTTTTGTACTAACCATTGGCGGCGCCTTCCGGACCGATATAAACTGCGTTACCTGGAAATACTCACCATGAGCAATCACGAACAACCTACCCCTAGCCATCCCAAGTCAGATGTGCGGAATGCGACAGGGAAGAACAAGCAAACCCCCCAGGACTCCGTGAGAACTACATCCGATGTAGATCTCAAAGAGTTCTGCGAAAAGCACTATGAGAAACTATTACCAATCATGGCAGATAAGTATGAGTATGAGAAGAGAAAGAAAGAAAAGCTGGAGGAAGTAAAGGGAGGCTCAACTTTGGCGACGCCCGGAAGAAGAGCACTAGGGCACAAGAATCAGCGTATTCTGAGTCCAGGACAATATCGCCAAGAAGACAAAGACGCTCTCGCAGCCCGCGCCACAATCCTAGCGTCTTCACTAGGTTGAGGCGCGAAAGGTCAAGATCGCCACGGCATGAACACAAGAGTAAGGAAAGAAGAGAGAGCACCGTGTTCAAGAGACACGGAAGCAGAGGACGGAGTACATCCCGAAGCATTCCGATAGCCGTCAGAAAAGCTCAAGGTACACGGAAAATTACTCTGAAAGTGAAGATAGTGAATGTGGGCATTGGAAGTCGAAATTACGAAGGAAAAAGTCCAGTGTTGAAGATGATGATCTCCCCCAACCTTGGGTATGTGCCGAGACTGATCCGTTCACGTCTCGAATCCGTCACTTCGACTTCCCAAAAACGCGAATGCCGAGCCATGTGAAAACATACAACGAAGCGAAGATCCTGAAGATCACTGAAAATCTTCCATGGCAGCACAAAAACAGAGATTGTGGGTGCATGCCAACATGGAGTCACATGTTTAATTCCACACATCACCGGAAACGCGTCGGGTGTGGTATGACGATCTTCACCCAGAATCATATATACAGTTACAACGATCTCAGAGAGGTCATTCTTGAAACTACAATTCCAAAACAAAAAGTGCAATCAAAGACCCCTAAAGTGCTCCACAACATCAAACAAAAGACGGAGAGTCCACAGAAGACTTCTACAAAGGTATAAGTCGAAAGTAGAAATGTTAAAGGAGCACCGAGTTGCATGAGAAATCTCCGAATCGTCACGGAATGAAAATCCTGAACGTTCTCAAAAATGTCACGAAAAAATTCCAAAACGTAGATACGAAATGAAGGCAGGTGGCCACTGTATTTTCTCCATAGGCAAGAGGCCGGACCTCAAATCCAAGAAATGAAAAAAGTTCCTCGTTCCTCGGAGACACCAGAAGGGGGGTCATAGGCAGAAGTTCAAAAAAAAGGGGCCTTCCGCAGCCAACATAAGACAAAGAAAAGACCAGACAGGTTCACTCTTCTTACAAAAACCCTGAAGGAGATTTTGGCCTTAGAAAAAGGAAAATTCAAAACCCCACCTCCGATGACAACCCCAGTTGAAAAGCGAAACGCAAACAAGTTTTACGAATTTCACGGAGAAGTGAGGCATAATACAGATGAATCAACCGTAAGTCAAATTACCACTAATGAATCAAAATTGAGATATTATGCTCAATGCCCGGGTTGGGTGGGAAACCGTCCGCACATAATCCGGAGCTGAAGCAAAGTAGCGAAAAGAAAACATCCGTAAAAAAGTAAAGTGAAACCATCCGAAAAGAAAACTCATGCAATTTAATGATTCAGTCACGACAAACGACAAAAGGCAATAAGACAAAAGATAACTCAAAGCTTCTCACCCAATCCGGAAATGTTGTTCCCACATTTGCGGGACGATGAAGGGACGGAAGGCCCCCTAATAATAGAAGCGGAGATCGGAGGCCATTAAGTGCACCACATATGTATCGACGGAGGGTCATCTTTTGAAATACACTATGAGCACTGTTTTAATAGACTGCGTTCAGAGATAAAGAATGAAATAGTCCCAGCTACTACCTCATTAATAGGGTTCAGCGGCGAAATAAAATAGCCATTGGGACAGATAACACTCTTGGTGAAAATAGGAGATGTTGAACACTCAACGTCGACATGGATGGATTTCATGGTGGTAAGATTGACATCTCCACACAACGGAATCATTGGAAGGCCCGGGTTACGAAAGATACAAGCAGTACCATCAACAACGCACAAAATGATAAAATTTCTAGTCACGAGAGGAATACTCACGCTAAAGAGTAGTAAAATTATCCCAGTTGAATGTGCGATGGTCTCCGGACCAGATGAACAACCCATCCCAGTCAACAAAGTAAGAGAAGAAAGGGTAAAAGTGGCAATCAATCCGGAACACCCGGAGCAGACAGTGATGATCGGTTCCAACCTTACAGAGAAAACCAGAGAAAAGCTATGTAACCTACTTCAGCGAAGTTTGGACATATTTGCTTGGACCCCAACGGATATGACGGGCGTTCCAAGGCACATAGCGGAACATAGGCTGAATGTACGGAAAGGTTGTCAACCGGTTAGACAAAAGAAAAGGGGCCAAGCCGCAGAAAGAAACATAGCAATCAACGACGAGGTTAGTAAGCTGGTGACGGCTGGGATCATGAGGGAAGTTCATTATCATGATTGGCTCTCCAACCCAGTGATGGTAAAAAAGAGTGACAACAGTTGGAGAATGTGTGTTGATTTCAAACACCTCAACAAAGCATGTCCCAAGGACGGTTACCCTCTGCTAGAAATAGACTGGAAGGTCGAATCCTTGTGCGGATTCCCCTTCAAATGCTTCCTGGACGCATACAAGGGGTATCACCAAATACAAATGGCAGAGGAAGATGAGGAAAAGACCGCGTTCATTACAAATCAAGGCATTTTTTGCTACATAAAAATGCCTTTCGGTCTAAGAAACGTCGGTGCAACCTACCAACGATTAGTGGACAAGGCATTCCACGGACAAATTGGTAGAAACCTTGAGGTATATGTGGATGATTTGGTCATAAAAAGCCGCACAGAGGATGAAGTTGTCTGCGACATAGAAGAAACATTCAAGACGCTTAGAAAAATCAACATGAAGCTGAACCTAAAGAAGTGCACATTCGGAGTCGAAGAAGGAATGTTCTTAGGATACCAGGTCAATACTAAAGGCATTAAGATATGCCCAGACAAGATAGACGCCGTATTAAGCCTTCAATCACCAAAATGCTTGAAAGACGTGCAGAAATTAAATGGGAAGTTGGCAAGCTTAAACATGTTTTTAGCAAAATCAGCGGAGAAATCGTTACCATTTTTCAAAACTTTGAAAAAATGCACAAAGAAGAGTAACTTTCTATGGACAAGGGAAGCGGAAGCTGCATTTAGACAGATGAAGGAACACATAGCAAAGTTACCCATGCTTACCGCTCCAGAAGAACAAGAGGAACTAATCGTCTACCTGGCAGCATCCAAGGAAGCGGAAAGAGAAGCCAGGCAAATGCCAATCTACTTTGTCATCCGGGCTCTAAGGGGCCCAGAAGTAAACTACACCCCCATGGAAAAAGTGGTGCTAGCATTAGTACATGCGAGCAAAAGGCTAAGAAGATACTTCCAAGCTCATCCAATCATAGTAATAACGGATCAACCCATCAAAACATACTATCAAACCCAGAAGTCGCTGGTAGGATGCAAAAGTAGAGCATACAACTAGGGGGTTTGCCATACATTACAGGCAAGAGTATCCGTTAAAGGACAAGTGCTAGCCGATTTTATCGTAGAAAGACCAGAAGAAGAAGGTCAGGATGATTCCGTAAAGGAAGAAGAACCGCTCCCGGCACAGTGGACCTTGTTTACTGACGAGTCATCTTGC